>JAYJLX010010454.1:0-18057 GCA_036873525.1 Chalinula nematifera | reverse complement strand
CCCCCCCCCCCCCCCCCCCCCCCCCCCCCCCCCCCCCCCCCCCCCCCCCCCCCCCCCCCCCCCCCCCCCCTCCACCCTATCTGTGAGAGAGGGAAGATTCACTGTTCAATACTTATGATAATGATTCTTGCTTGTCGAAAGTTTGTCAGATAAACCAATTGTTTAAAATGTACCGTTGGGGAATATTCATATAATATTAGTTCCACTGATATTATTCTACTCAACTGTTTTTTTGATTGTTAGTTGGATGGAAGCTTGCATTGAAGAGGACCTACCCTCGGCCAGTGAGATAGACGAAGCTCTAAGGACGGGTGTAATCCTGTGCAAGCTCGGCCATTGGTGTGCTCCTGAAGCCCTGCCTCTAAAGAAGATTTATGATCTTGATGGATCAAAATTTGCGGTAATGAAATTAGTTTAATGTTAATTAGGTAGATTATTATTGATTGATTGGTGATATATTTTATATCAGGCTAAAGGGCTACACTTCAAACACACTGATAACTTCAATTTCTGGCTAAGGGCCTTGAAGAAAGTCGGTCTTCCCGAGGTAAGTAAGAATAAATGTAAGGACACTCTGAGGGGGTGTGGCTGCCAATTAAAGTAATTAATAACAGTCAATAAAGGGATTAAATCATCCTTGATTTGAACCATTGGTTTCTCATCACTACTCTATAGATATTCTACCCGGAGACAACTGATCTCTATGACAAGAAGAACATGCCACGTGTCATATATTGTATTCATGCCTTAAGGTACAGTAACTATATACTGCTGTGTATTCATGCCTTAAAGGGTATCAGATTGCCTATATTAACACATCATTGTGAGGTGCTGTATCACACTTCAGTTGAATAATGGCACCTCTCTTTCACTGTTTCCATTCAATCTACATTTTCACACTTCAAGACTTGTTTTTTTTTTTTACAGTTTGTTTCTTCACAAGCTCGGAAAGGCACCCGAGATTCAGAACCTCGTGGGTACAGTTGAGTTCACAGGTACTGCATGACCCCTCTCCCCACTGCTCTTTACTCCTTCACATTATTCGATATTTTAGAGGAAGAGATCAGTGCTATGCAACTGGAATTAGACAAGTACGGTATCAATATGCCTTCGTTTGGAAAGATCGGGGGTATTTTGGCAAACGAGGTAAGAGTCACGTGACTATCACATGACTTAAGCACTATCAGACAAGTTTATAATGTTTGTTTTTTTTTGTCTGTAGATGTCTGTTGATCAAGCAGCTAGTAAGTTCAGTGTATACAACTTTAATGTGTGTTTTATAACATGAATTTGTTTTTCTAATTTCCATGATAAGTTTATTGTAAATGTATTTAAATCAATTTCCTTTCCAATTTTCCCCTCTTTCCCATTTCTCACCACTGTATTTCTTCCTCTCTCTGACTCTTTCTCTCTCCCTAGTCCACGCTGCTGTGTTAGCTATCAATACTGCACTTGATGGTGATGATCCTAAAGATATAATGGCTAAACTACAGAATCCGTGTGCCGTACTTGAAAACATCAAGGAGTCCAATGAAGAAAGATATGTGACACGACTCAAGAACACCAAGGAAGCGAAGTGTGCTAGTCACAGCGAAACTGAAGCGTCCGCAGAGTCTGATGCCTATGATTTCATGCTGACCCAGTCCGAGATTCAGAGCTGTATAACTGAAGTCAATACTGAAGTTGAAAAGGAAATAGCCGATGCGAAACGTGAGTCAAAAATAACACGATTATGAAATTATATAGTTACGATAGCAAAAAGGAAATTTATTTATTCTATTTAAAGAGCACTTTCTAATGACAGAATTCTAACTATGATGTAAACATGAGTGTTTATGAGTATATAAGCATGTTTGTTGTAATTATGTACTTTGTATTTCATACAAATTAGAGTTGTGGTGCTACCTTAGTGACACTATCTACCCGTTGTATATGTTTATTATATATATGTACTCACAATAGTAAATGAAGCCTTGGCTAGTATTAACACTGCGTCTGATGGAGGGAAGTTATCTGAGTTATTGAGAGCTCTACAGAGTGAGGACGCCAAGTTGCATGAAGTCAACCCCCAGAACTTGCGATGGTACAGCGAGGTTTTGAATAAAACCAGAAGACAGAATGTTGAGGTAATAAGTAATGTCAAATGGCAGCCATGTTTTTTTTAATGGAGGGGGTATGGCTCCCTCATTAAATTTTAATTAATTGAGATTACTTTTGTTTTTCACAGCTGGGTGAAGAATGTGATTTGACGTTGGATGAAATACAGGACATTATTATAGTAGCCAATGAAATTGCAGAACACACCAGATTAGGTGGGCGTTGGCTGTTTAATTAATTGGGTGTGGCATAATAACCGTATTGCTTGTTTTCTTCAGTTGAAGCTGCGATTGTTGAATTGAATGGTACATTAAAGAATGGAGAGGACGCAGTCCCAGACCAGTTACTGGAGGTATTGCAGAACGAGAACCTGTCCCTCAGGGCTGTCAGTCCCGATAACATTGAATATTACTGTCAAGGCTTGAAAGAAAGACTACGAAAGAAGAGGGAGGAGGTACAAACCACACCCATTTTGTATGATTTTTATTCATTTTCAAACGTGGATTATCTGACCATTTTGTATTCCCTAGCATATATACTGTGATATATGACTTAATTGAATGGAATTTTGATTTTATTTAGTATTTACAATTAATGCCCGTCTCCATACATGGATTTTGATAGTTGATGTAGTGTTCCAATTAATGCCCATATAGTCATTGTTTTAATTTATTACAGAGCGGCAACCCTCATGCCATGTTGACAGAAGACGAGATACAAGATGAAGTGCACGAGTGTAACAGAAGAGCTAGTTTGGACTATAAAAGTAAAAATGGGGGGTTTATTGAACTTTATTCAGTATTGCACGAGTGGCTTGTCTTATTATACATGCTCTATTGTTAAAGGATACACTAATATAATGTAATGTTACGTGTTATGCAAGTGTAATGTTGTAATTTTCCTTATTAACCACAAAACGAATTACCTATTAGTGAAGCCAATGTCACACAGTGGTTATAGTGCGACCCTTTGGCCTCAGTATAGCTTACATTGCCTTTATGGATTACAATAATAATTTACAACAATGAGTGAAACGGCTGTTTATTGAGTATTTTATATGCACTTTTGAGTACATTGTCTTATTTTAGTCAAGTTGGCCCTGGACAATCTGAACTCAGCTATCCAAGAGGACGGTCCGGACTCACTAATGGCAACGATTACCGGTGAATATGCCGGTATCGAGGGGGTGGACTCCAGTGTGGGTGGAGCCAGGTACCACAAGCAGTTACAACAGGCTAGAGCTGAAAAAGGCGAGGTATGTAATAGTTTAATTAACTGTAGGTGTGGCTGGTTATTAAACATTAATGAATCCTTTTATGTAGCCTTTAACGAGAGAAGAAATTATTGAAAATATAAAGAAAGTAAACGAAGAAGTTCGACTTGAAAGACTATGTAAGGAGCCAATGATAGTGATTCATATCTATTTATAGTAACTGAATTAAAATGTGATTTTGTATCTATCTTACATGTGTTAGTGATCTATTTATAGTAACAAAAAGATCTGTATTTTATTTATAGTATCAGAAGGGGTAACTAGTATTAACAACTTAGTGGGAGCTGGTGACCACACCCCCTCACAACTCTTGGAGACTCTCCAGAACGAGTATGTAGGACTCCAGAGAGTAGAACCAGCCAATGCTCCCCACTATGGAACACTACTGAGGAAAAAGCAGACGGTTAGTGTACGTGGGCTAGTGTGGGCATGAGTGGTGTTTGTGGGGAGGTCATCCATTGTTTTTGTTTTTAGTTCAAAAATTTTAATCTGTTGTTTTCATTGTTTGATAATGAAAGTTAAGTGTTTGCTATTTTTCTGACGGTAAATGTTTATGGTTTTCATCTTTTCACTTAATTTGATTGTTTATTTTTTAATGAAAGTTCGTCTTTAGATAATATTGAAAACTGAACTTATTTTCAATGTATATTATTTCTTATATCCCTCTCTCTGTCTCTATCAGTCTACGTCTAGGTTGTCTAAGGAAGACATACAAGTGGTTGTTGACACAGGCAATGACCAGACAGTGGAGTCTATTGAGTGTAAGATGGTATATAGGCTAATTAGTTGCATGTATAGGAAGCTTTTGAAGTATTATTTCCTTAAGCTTTCCATTATCGGATGTTTGGACAGTAATTTGTAGATATTTCTTGTTTCCTAATGTACCTAGTTCCTTTTTTACCTTGCACACATCATGTTTTGCCACCCTACATTTTTAACCCCTTTGTTCCTCTTGTATATGTACATATATAATTATAATTTTTAACCCTTTCTTTTTTTAACCCATTTCTATTTACTCTCTTTGTAGTGGCCAAAGCAATTAGTTCAATTAATACCTCGTTGGAAGGGGACGACCCCGCAGCTACCTTGGCATCCCTCAAGCACTCCAAGGTATTTCTTCGCTCCATTACTGATGACTGTGCTGAAGACTACCTAAAGAAGCTAGCTGAAGCAAAGGCTGAGAAAATGGCTAGTGGGGGTGTGGCTGGATGGGCGGAGCATCGATCCAAAGAAGGTTATACCTACTATTTCGATGATGTAGCCGAAACCCACTCCTGGGCTAAGCCAGACGATTATACAGGCACACCAAGCACACTCTCAAGGGAGGAAGTGCAGGTGGGTGTGGTTATTAATTATGGGGCGTGGTTTATTTTTGTTATAATTGAATAGGCCATAGTAACCAAGGTAACGGCTGACTATGACAGATGGGCGTTGCTCCAGTCAAACGAACCAATAGTAATAACCCTTCAGTCCTTATGGAGAGGAATACAGGTCCGTAAGGCATTCAGAGAGCGCCTGGCTTATCTGAGAGACCATGAAAAACAGGCTGTGGTACTGCAGGCTCACTGGAAGGGTCATGTGCAGCGAAAAGCTTATAAAGACAGAATGGAGTATCTTAGAACCAACATAGCTATCATCATTAGAGTAAGTTAATTAAAAAGGGGTGGAGCTTGGGATTTTGTATGTATAAATATGCAATCCTTTATTCTCAAAACTTTTCGAAAATTTATTTTGACCCTTAATTTTCCTTATTTAACCCTTTCTTTACTTCTTCATACATGTAGATCCAGTCATGGGTGAAGATGTTTCGTGCTCGTAAGGCTTACCAAGCCAGACTAGACTTCTTCAAGGCTAATATTGCAGCCATCGTTAGAATACAAACATTTTGGAGGGCCAAAAAGACAAAGAAAGAGTACAAGCAATTAGGTAAGTGCCAATATTAATTGACTTGAGAGTCAGTTACCCTTTTCTTTGTTATGCCATAAACTTTATAAAACCCATACCATTCCCATTATAGTTGAAGTGACTCAACCACCTGCCTCGGCTGTGAGGAAGTTCCTCTCATTACTCGAACAAAGCGACCTTGATTTCAGCGAGGAGATTAACTGCCAGAAGCTAAAGCAACAGGTGGTACAGAAGATTCGCTCCAATCAACAGTTGAGTCAAGATTTGAACGGGATGGACTTGAAGATAGGTTTACTTGTCAGGAACAGAATTACACTCGAGGTATAGCACAGTGTATGAATTGTGGCTTTGGTTCCTTTTGTGTTAATGAGGGGGTGTGGTTTTTGTACAGGACGTTGTGTCACATACAGACCAAATGAAGAAGAATAGACGGAAGAAAACACACGAGGGATATGAAACTGAAGAAGGGGCGGGGCCTGGAGGACTGTCAAAAGCCAGTCAGGAGAAAGTAGAGGCAAGTTTACCAATAGAATCTCGAATTAAGTATTCCAATAAATACATCTACATGTATATTTCTAATAATTATACTCTAGTATATTGTAATGTTCTTGTATTCTGTATAGGCGTATCAGAATTTATTCTATCACCTTCAAACAAATCCCCACTATTTTGCCAAGCTGATTTTCGAAATGTCTCCTAACAAAACTAACCAGTTTATGGAGAACGTTATCCTGACTGTGTTGAACTATGCTCACGATCACAGGGAACAGTACCTGCTAGTGAGGCTCTTTGAAACAGCACTGACTGAGGAAATACAGTACGTATCAATGCATTATACTATAGGGGTGTATCTATGCAGCATTCATAATCTTAATAACTACTTAATAACTATAATTGGAATGGATTGCGGGTGTAATATTTATAATACAGTAATCATGACAACCTTATACGCCACACCTCTTTTCTCAATCAGTTCCAAGGTGGACGCTCTAAAGGACATCGTAACTGGTAATCCCACCGTAATAAAGATGGTGGTCCACTTCACCCGTAGTGACAGCGGAGGAGGTACTGGAGTACTGAAGGAGCTCCTGAATCCACTAGTAGAGGAGATCCTGTCGAAGGATAATCTAGTACTGAATATATCACCTGTTGATGTATACAAATCATGGATCAACCAAATGGAGAGTGACACTGGAGAGAAATCGTTAGTCTGTGGGCAGAGGGGGAGGGGCTGAGGGGGTAAAATAAATGAAATGAGTGATACTTTAAGTGCTGTGTATTTGTGAGCCAATTACTATAGCAAGTGTTATTCCATTGTTTGTGTGGTCCCATCGTAAGAAGTTTAAGATAATTCATGGAATGGGTTTATGTCTTCTTGTAAATTGTTCTCTTGTAAATATCCAAACCTTCTCAAGAATTAGAAATGCTATACTACCAACAGCACACATACCTATGTATGCATACAGATATACATACAACACACAGATCGTGTGCTACGTATATATGCAACACTACATAACATGTTGTATATATATGTATGTACAGTATGTACTTCTTATGTACCAATAACATAGTTACATGTACATGATTCTATTAGTCGAAATAAATGGTCATTAATATGGTTAATGTACATGTACATGTAATAGATGTACATGTAATAGATGTACATGTACATGTAATGGTTGGTTAGTTGGTTATCAATGTATATGTACATGTATTATCATTAATAGTAAGCTACCTTATGATGTGTCCAATGATAAAGCCCTGTCCCACGAGGAGGTACGGACCAGGATATCAGACACCATTCAACTGCTGCAAGACATTACGGAGAGATTCCAACAGAGGATACTACAGTCTGTCAGCAAGATACCGTACGTTAGTCACATGATACTCAAGTCACATGATACAACACTCAAGTCACATGACATGATATGATCGATTGTTATAATGATATTTTTTGTATAGTTACGTTATGAGGTACATAGCCATGAGACTGAGAGAAGCGTTACACGAGAAGTTCCCGGATGCTCTTGAAGACGATATCCTCAAGGTAGTGGGTAACCTGTTGTTCTTCCGGTATATGAACCCTGCCATTGTGGCACCGGACGCTTTTGACATCATTGAAATGGGAATGGAGAAACGAGTACTGGAATCAGAACAGCGTAGGAACCTGGGCGCCATTGCTAAGGTTTTGCAACACGCCGCAGCAGAGAAACTGGTAAGGAATGACTAGTAATGGCTGTCAGGGATGACGTAAATCCTTTTTTTTTTTGATATTCAGTTTGAAGGAGAGAATGCCGCACTGTCTTCCATGAACGGATACATCAAGGAAGCCTTTCAGAAGTTCAAGCAATTCTTTTTGCAAGCGTCGACAGTTGAGCCACCCAGTGTTCGCTATGGTTACGATGAATACAGTGACGTCATTATGTTGACCAAACCAGTTATATATATAACAGTCAAAGAGCTCATCAGAACACACACGGTATATATTCTAATTAATGCCCTTGTCAATGGTATTAATTAATGACTCAATATGGAGAAAAAAAACACTTATGAATTCTAATTAATGCCCTTTTTATAATGATACATGGAGAAATATAGAAAATTAATGATTATGTAATGTACTCTAATTAATGCCATGGGATTCTAATTAATGCTCTCCTTTGTTTTTTGTATTAATAGCTACTTGTTGAACACGAAGAAGCCCTAGCTCCCGAGCCCAACGATCCACTTCGTGAGCTACTGACTGATCTAGGACAGATACCTTCAGTTGAAACCCTACTAGGTTAAGTTATTAATTAAACCACACGATTATTAGTTAATTAATTTCTAAAACTAGGCGGAGTCAGGGAACCCATGCCTGGAGAAGACAAGGAGGACGTTATCAATCAGGCTGCTAAACAAGAGTTGAGCTTAACGTTATCAAATAAATTCGAAGGAGTGACGGATGATGACGATTCGGACATGAAGGCACTATTCGTACGAACCAAGAAGATGGTAGTGGATCTCCTAAGGGCACAGCCAGGGGATAACCTCACCACTATTCTCTACACTCCTGCTACACCCGAACAAGAAGAAGAGTACCAGAAAATGATGCAAGAAAGAGACGATACAGATCAGGATAAGCTAAACAGGAGTATCAGCGGGAAGAAAGGAGATTTGTCATATGTTGAGAAAGAGTAAGTAAAGCTCATTAAAAAATTTTGAGTTTGAAATTTTATTGTCAAATTTAATCTTTTTGCCCATGTAATTATTGGTATTTGAACCACACCCACTTTTATTAGCCTGCCACTGGAGGGAATGAAGAGGAAGGTTATGAGACAATTGAAGATATTGGAACAGGAAGAGCTGGTCAGCAGCGCAAACGATTATCAAGAAATCATCAGTGCCATAGCAAAGGTAGAGAAGGAGTGACAAAGTTAAGGAATGGAGGAACAGGGCTCCTGCAGTTATCATTTTAGGATGCTTCTTACTAAGAGTAGCTGTTTGTTAAATGATAGTGGCTCACTATAGCACAGTTCACAATATGTTGTGTTAGCCAAGGATTTGCATAAATTGCTTGGGAGATTTAACCTTTGTAAGCTTTGGAAGCGACTTTTTTTCTTAATGTTCTGGGAGCATTGGATTTGTGAAATAAGCTTGCACTATTTTCTAAAAGAAACAAAGATGAAAGAGCTGTACATACACTGCTGGGAATTGTTGATTACTGTGTTTGTTTTGTTGATTAAGTATTTGGTTGTCTATTAGGCTTAGGAATAGATGGGCTCGTGTTTTATTGTTTTTGTCGTTATATTTGCTCAGGATATTAGAAATCAGCATCGCCATAGGCAACAGAGGAAGAAAGAGTTAACCAGACTGGGAGAAACACTGGACAAATTGAATCAAAAGACGTCTTTCTTCGAGGCCCAGCTGGAATCGTATCAAGTCTACGTGAAGGCTTGTCTGGATAGTTTGGCCAAAGCTGGAGGGTAAGTCAGATCACCAGTAAATCTAACAAATTCATTAAGGTGATTTTTTTTTCATTTATTTTTTTAGTAAAGGGAGCAAGAAAGCTGGCCCAGGGGCTGAATTCAAGAGACAAAGTATTAAGTATTCTGCCCAGCGATTGTACGAAAAAGGCGTGGTCTTGGAGATTGAAGGACTACCGAAGCATCAGTACGATAAATAATATGCATTATTAAAATAGGCTTTGTGATTATGTACTGTAATAATTTCAGGTTCAGGAATGCCACCATTGAGCTGACAGCAATAGAGCCCGGCAAATTTGAAGTAACTGGGCGTGTCCTGGGTGTAGCCATGGACAAAGTAGAGCTTGTGTTCCAGGTATGGCGTACCTTAGTGTCACTATTAAATGCGGGTACTATTAATTGCGATTTTTGCGAATTATTAAAAAATCGCAATTATTAATACACGCAATTAATTAACTTAACGCACTAATTTTAATATCCAATAAATTAATGTTGAAAAATTTGGTAATTCGCAATTAATAGTACCAGCAAAATGTAGAGTTTTGAAATTCGCAGAATTAAGTACCCGCATTTAAAAGTGACACTAAGGTAGTTTAATTTCCTAGCCACATCCCATTTGCCTAGCCACACCCCTTTGCTCAGCTACAAATTAAATGTGTTACCATTCCATTATTGTAATGTGCATGTAATATTGAACATGCTTACTTAGTAATTTAATACAATGTTGACCTTTTCTCTAGGATCTGCTCCAGCTTCAATATGAAGGAGTATCGGTTATGAAAGTCTTCGGACGTGCTAAAATTAATGTAAATCTGTTGATATTCCTTATCAACAAAAAATTCTACGGTACTGGATAGCGGCTGCCGGATTTGAAATAAAGAAAATTTTCACCTTGTAACTTTTGTTGTGTTGTAACATTCGTTTCCTACATGCATTGTTGACGCACTACATGTCATACTTATATTACAGATTGAAAGTCAATTGCTGTGTTACATAATAATTTTTTTTTTTGCACTTTATTTTTGTCTTCCCTTGAGATTTTTTTTTTGTTTGCTGTTATTGAGAAAGTAATAAGAAAAAAACTTTCATTATCATTCTACATGTATATATCGTGTTATATATGCATTTGTTATGACTTGTGTTAATTGACTTGCATGCATAGATTAAGATGTTGCATGTGTCTTAACTAGTTCACACAAGCTAGTATTATAATTGCAATCAGGATCTACGTATGTAGGTTGGCGTTGTTCCAGTCTGCAGCTTAATCCTAATTTAATGATTTGTCTCAGTGTTAATTCTCCAAAACTCCAATGCAGGTTTGTTCTCTTCTTCCTCGTCCGACCCCATACTTAAACTATAGTGCACAAAAGTACAAACCCTTACCACACTATGCAATGATTACTATAGAAACTATATGCTGATACACAGATCCACACATTGAAATGCAGCTTTGCATTATTCATGCTAGAGTCTTTCAAATACATTAAATTTATGCACTTAAAACTTTTCAATTAAAAGTTTGCAGTATATAGCTTTAGTTAATTCAGCAAAAAAAAAAAAAGGTGTATACTATTATATGAGATAAAGTACAGGACAACAGAACTAATTTGAATATTCCTTACTCACTTTTCAGCGAGTGTAGTATGTGTGGGGGTGTATCCACAACCACAAGAGCATCCAATAATGATCCAATGATCATGCACAGCCCCTAATAATGACAGTACAACCCACCCACGCACTGTAACACCCACGCACACACTCCCTACCCCCTAATAATGACAAATGTACTATGGCACTGAATCCCTCTCTGCCAAATTCAGTGATATTCCATTTCAACAATGCACCTAAATAAACCCCCAGCATTTCGTTGCCAATATTCAAGCCACTCACACATTTCTCTCCCCCAAACTAACCTCAAGAAATTCGTGTTGTCGACAGATATTATATGCTGCTTTTATGGAGCCACTCCCCCATAAACCAATAGCTAGCTAGCTGGCCAATAGCAACAACATCAGAGAGATAGATCAACGCATGCAAGGGCTAATCAATTAATTAAATAGATTGTAGTTAACAAATTTTAATATTGAATAATAAAAAGCTTTTTATATTCTTATGAACACAAACTGTGAGGATCATTTTTGGCTTGGCTGTATTCGTTTTGGTTGTTTATACAAGTTTATTTTCCTTGGGTAGAGTGTAGCCTACATTAGCGATAGCTGTTTTATACGTCTGGAGGGCCAATGGCGGCAAAAGCAAGCCTCAACTTGTCTGTTCACAGTACGTGAGCCTGAATGGGATCAGCAATGTGTTAACAATTACTTGTAATGTCATTATTGTTTTTTCCTCCCTTTATCTCCCTGTTATATTGCTGCCAACCTACTACCGTGCGTTATTGATCTACTGGTATCCAGTTGAAGATGCTAAAGTGTGCTTAGACGCAGGTTAGTGATAAGGAACATACTAAAGAATACAGAAATATGTATATATACTCCAGTTCAGCTATTATAAATAGTTCAAGGTGTACAGTACTGTAGTTATAGTTATATATATATATATATATAGTTGTTTATTTTTGGTATGTTTGGGAATTAAAATCTTCATGAATACAGCTTATATGAAAGCATGAATATAACTGTAGGCTATTTATAGTTGGAACGAAAAAGTTTCATTTTGCTGTCAACCGTAGCCTGCTATAAGTTGTATGTAGATTGGTATGCATGTGTGTATATGTAAGATAACTAAAGCACATTCCTGTAGTTAGTAATGTCATCCCACCAGCCATATATCCCATGCAATAGCTATTAATAAGTGTACTATAATTATACTCTTATAAACATGGCAGCTGTTAACATCATGATATTTGCCAGGGCTCAAGCACCTTGAGTATAGTGTTCCCACTCTGTGCTTTATTACTATTCCATATTGCCTTATACCATTATATGACCCCCACAATCAACATGGCAGCTGCTATAATCTTTGAATAACAGTAATCATTTATTATACTCTGATAGATGTTGAAGTGGTTGTAGTTGCAAGCGTAGAAAATCAGTCAAAGACATCTGCTAAATCGTCCTCTATTAAGCCAACATGGCCTGAAGATCTGGAACTGTAAGTTTATACATACACTGCCCAGTATATAGCTAGTCGTATGCTATTGCTAGCTGCTATTCGGTAATGAATATCACTAACTTACAACTTATTAGTGTCATAATTTGATTATATGTATTGTATGCATGTACATGTATACACACTCACACACATACATTTAGCATATAATATATGCTAATTCTATTTAATGGAAAAACATACTCACTTTCCTCCTCCTGTGTTCGTTAAATGTTGTCAGTTTGTGATGTGCGTTTCCTTCATTTCATTCTTTTCCTTGACATTCTAATTTACAGTAGATTGGCTCCATAATAGTAAGTAATAAGTACTTTGGCTGTGTCTAGCTACATGTATGTGTGTGTGTGTGTGTGTGTGTGTGTGTGTGTGTTTGTTTAGTATTTGTATGTACACGTATTGTCCCCCACTTTAAGCACATGTCTATAAATGTAGAGTATGTTTAAAAGTAATTGCCTAGTAATTGGTCCAGTACTAAGCACACAGTTTAGACCTCTATAATTATAAATTTTCTCTTCCTATTGAGCAAGCGTGTCTTTGCGTTGTTTGAACAGGAAGTGAATGTTCACTGCATTAGAAGTTCAATTTTCATCTTTGTTTCCTTTCATAGTCGTGTCAAGAGAGTCACTGGTTTACTAAAGGTAGAACTATTAATGTCTTCATCCAGTCGAAGACAGCTGCTTGGGTTCACCACTCTCCCACTGTACTCCATAAGGCACTCTGTTAAAGTTAGTCTCACGGCTTATTGTGACATATTTAATAACTGTTTGCTTGTTTGTTTGTTTGTTTGTTTGTGATAGCATTCTAAGGGTTCGTGGAAGTCTCTGTACTCCAGGTCCATCAGTGGAGAGCTCATAGCCACTGACCACGCTCTCAAGCTCGATGCATGCTTCAAATTGCCCAAAGGCAAGTGGACTAGTTGTTTTAATGATTCAACACAAAATAACAATAACACGGTCACTATTTGAGTGAAACCAGCTGTATCTAATAACACACACGCACATACACACATATGCCACCATGCATAGCATACTAGAGGATCCGTATAGGGCTGTGCATATGCCATACTGCACAGCATACTAGGGCTGTTTGAAGAACAACATGTCCCATTATAATGACTCATATCAGAAGCAGTCCACCATAGTAGATGACTCACCATCATCACGGGGTACTACCCCTTTAATACATGTAGTGTTAGAGTGTTATTTTCTCATACTTAGGCTTCTCTATAGTAGCGGTCACTAGGGTTATTTTTATGCGTTAACATGTGATAGTCATTAACGAGGTTTCATTTTACATAATATTCACTTATTCTGCACACAGTTTGGCATTAACATAGTTATGTATACACAGGTATTTACAGTTTGATTATCATAATGTCAATCATTTTTGTTTACTGTCAAGTAATTCGATTAGGCAGCTGATACAATACATGCCAAGTCAGTAGAGGTATATACATGTAATATCTTATATAATTAAAGTATATATTTGGTGCCTGTTATTGAATATCAATCAACAACATTGCACTGTTGGCTTTGTTTATAGCATGGAATTGTCCAACTATTCTAATTTCCTTATCTTCAGATAATAATGCAAGCAGTTCCCAAAATGTTTGTCTAAGTGTACACAGTGCGTGCAGTGTTGTAGTTGCCGTTTAAGTCAACTTGATTTAATCAGTATTGTGTTCCAAAGGGAAGCTGACATCGAGCTTATAACTACAGCTATTGCTAGTTTTATTCAGGACTATTCCCCAACCCTTAACTACTATTACTATTACAAACAGTTACTGTGTATAAGGATACTGGTATATTGTATTACATTATGTACATGTACAGGTGATTGGGGTATAATATATGTTATAGCATATTAAATACATATAAAATGATTGTATGTATAATGAATGGTAACTGATATATAGTACATTAAGTACATGTACATATGATTGGGTATATATAATGCTACATGTGTAATGTAATGGCAATACATGTATAATGTAATGGCAATACATTAAGTACATACATGTATATTAATGTTGATAATGTATTGATTCCTATTACTTATATACTCCACTTACAGGAATACCACAGAAAGAGCTGCTTGCACTGGAAGAGAAATTACAGTCATTCACTGAAATGCTGAAAGAAGAGGTTTGTTTATAATTAAAGTTGATATAAGTACCAGCTGCACTAAATATCCAGTGCCTATACCCTTCATATAAGGGTTATGGGCCATATGTATTAGAAAGCGAGTCCATGTAGTCTTCTTTGTGCATGTACATAGGTTGGGTTATATGATATAGCCAATTATTTGGTAGCATTGTATTGAAAGGTGGTGTTGTTAAACAGGTTTTGGTCTTGTTAAACGGGTTTTGTTAACGTGTTTTCTTTAAATCTTTTGAACAGGCTACTGTGCTCGAGGAGCAGAAATTTAAGCTTAAAATGAACGAGCTACCCCCACCCATCCAGGGACGGGGCAAGTTCCTGTACCCATCACTGCCTCCTTCTCGTTCCCAATCCACCGAGCCTGGTTTCTATTCCAACACTTTACCGAATCTAAAGTCTAAAAATCCATTTAAGTCTTCAACTCTTTCCCTGAGCTCTAATGATTCAGACGAATCCACTGGTAGGAAATCAGGATCGCTGGGTAGTGCTGCAAAGTTAAGGTGGAAGAAAGCCGTGGCACACCCTAAATTTCAAGAAACAGTACGTTATTTATTTGAGTCATTCCCAGCCTTATTGATCTGTATAATACTGCAGCAACTATGATTGTGTATAAGAATAAAGTGATTTGCCTCATGACCTGTAGCTCTAAATCTCCTGTTTTATAGTTGACTGAGATGATGAAACAGAAGAGACCAAATAACTTTAAAGGATTCAATCCGGCCATTTTGGAACTGTAAGAAAGAGAAAAATGAATCTAGATATCCTCCACCCCTCCTTAACTGTAATGCCCCGCCCACTCTATACCTATAGTGCTGAACTACCTAAAACATTAATGATCCTTTTCTCAATATTTTAATGACTGCCCATACACATCTATACCTTATACACACACACACTTGCACATCCACACCTAATATATGCCCAGACGAATCCACACCTAATATACGCCCACACACATATATATACCTAATATATACGCCCACACACATCTATACCTAATATATACGCCCATATACATCCATACCTACTATGATGAATATTAACCAAACGAATACTGTATAATAGCTAGCTGTGGTGTTTGATGATGTCACATGATGTTGCCTGTCCTATACCTTATCTATTGTATTGTGTGTAATGTTTATCGAATAGTCCGTGATTATCTGTCCATGATGTCCGTTATATTTATCCACAATGTATGTGTATCCGTGTGTTGTGTGTGTATCTGTCAGTAGTGTGTGTTTTGCCTCAGTAAAACTGTTTATTTTCAACTGATAAAGAATACCAATCGAGCGTACACTGTAACTACAACAGTAGTATAATTAACAGTGTGTATTTAATAAGGCATTGTATATCAGCTACTGCTCATTATACGCCGGGTGGCCCAACTGTTCGACTTGTTTTGAAGCATCTTTCATTGGCTGTGCTGTGTCTTGCTTTTTGGGGGGGCTGTTTTGTTATAATGGAGCTCAGGAATGAAGTATCAGGGAATGAGCTTGTGTTATTAAGTGATGGTGATGATGACAGTGATGGTTGTGGGTCGAATAAGATACGCTCATTGAGGCGGTGTGTGACTAGGAAGGAACAGCTGTTTGATGAAATATCTTCAAGGTCTTTGCTATACCTTTACCTTAGCTTGAATATCGTGTGTGTATGGTATATACAATACAGTGGGGAGCCCCTCTATCAATTTGGCCACTGATCAATATGTGTTGGCACTGCTTTCTTGTGTTCTAAGAGTAGCAATTTCGTATTAAACTGAATTGTACTTAAATTTTTCTGTGATACATATGTGTATTTGGCCTATAGTGTTACTCAGCTACAAGGATTTGAAGAAGGGCGGCACATCAGAAAGAGAGCCGGCGCAAATACGAAATCTAGTGTAAGTTTAACTATATTTCTCCATGTATTCTCTTGTAATGCTTGCATGTACTGGTGAATAATTATTTATATACATAGATCAATGCTATGAATCAAATCAGATCGAAGTTGAACCGTAAACGAAGCAAGGAGCAGTTACTAGTGGCTAAACACACTATAGATGAGGAAGTGGTATGTTGATTAACATAGTAACCATCTCTATATCCTCATTCCATGTCCCCGTTCCCGTTCTCTCATAATTCAGCGTGTCCACGTTTACAAGATTGGACTCTCCACACTAATATATCCAGTATCAAGTAAGACCAGACATGACCACGCCCACATTTAACGAAGCTTAATCAATTACAGATCTACACCACCATAATTTCGAGGAGAAATCGTTCAAATCTCCGACATACTGCGCCGAGTGTGAGGGATTCATCTATGGAATGATGAAACAGGGCTATCAGTGTAAAAGTAAGTGATAACACCAAAAAAAAAAAATAGCTGTTATATTTTATAATTATGTATTGTATAATAATAGGCTTATACATGTATATAGCACTTAACTGCATGTATATATTAACTGTGTATAGGAGTAGAAAGCTTTTGTCTGAATAAAAGCCTCGCTTTAAGTTGTCCAAATAAGATCAAAGAGACGATTCCTTCCTCTGGCAGTCAAGTTCATTATACTGAGCGAACCACTTCCGTTTATATCATCGTGTAATATCAAATCATCTACAGAAATGGGCAGCTGGTTTTTAAATGTATCGTGTTTCGTCTAATGCTCGTCTGTCTGTTCGTGCAGCTGGTGCCAAAATTGAATTAGTGCTTTGACTTCATGTACAGCGGTAGTTATTGCTTCGAGCCTTAATTGTTAACGATTAATTAAACTACTAGTATTGCATACATGATAAAAAGATTGAATGTACTGAATGACTCGTGGTATGCATGTAACACGTAGTTTTAGTCTTTATTCCGTTTACGCGAGGTTTATCAAGTGAGTATATTTTCATAAACTGTACATTAATTGTGTTTTCCTTTTCTCTTTGCAGGATGTGGCAAAACATGTCATAAGCGTTGCGTAGCTTCTGCCAGACCAGACTGCTTCCATAGTTAGTCCTCCTCCTTCTCTCAGCCTCTCCCTCTCTTAGCCCCTCCCTCCCTCCTCTCTCTCTACATTAGCAGCTATCTGTTCTGTACATATATTATGTATTGTATCACGTTGCTATAGTTAAGAGTACCAATATGTGCTATGCCGAATCATTACTTACTGCTATTAAGGAAGCCATGGAAACAACTCTCAGAGAAAACGCATCTGTATTCTCACTAATGAGGTACAATAGGGTTAATTATGGTTTGTATGAGGATTGTATACATGTACAGTAAACTAGACCTATAGCTTGAGCATATGCACTATAATTAGTCTCTATTGTTACTCAGCCTTGACCAGTGAACATAAAATTTGATTTGGGTCAGTGTACACACACTATAGGTCATTGCGCAATTAGCTTAGCTGTTGATAATTTGGGTATAACTGTTTATTTCAGTTGGTAGTGCTAATTTCAATCATCAAGTGTTGTACTAACACAGTATAATAATGTATGTATGTATGTATGTATGTATGTATGTATGTATGTATGTATGTATGTATGTATGTATGTATGTATGTATG
>JAYJLX010010343.1:0-18059 GCA_036873525.1 Chalinula nematifera | reverse complement strand
CTCTCTCTCTCTCTCTCTCTCTCTCTCTCTCTCTCTCTCTCTCTCTCTCTCTCTCTCTCTCTCTCTCTCTTTTTCTCTCTAGTGTATGGTTTACGACTTCCTCAATATTTCTAATAATGTGTACAAGTGAGTGATTTATCGCTATTCCATGCACACTCGGGAGCCACTAGTTCTCTTGCTATGTTTATAGTTATAATTATTGTTGTTATTCAATTTTAAAAGGCACACTAACACCAGTGGTGATGGCACAACAAAACAGAAAGAGGTCATTCTGGATGGTGAGTGTTATGAAATATGATACTATAACTCTGGCAATACATGTACGTGAATATATTTACGGCTAATACCGCTGGGAAATAAACTGTTATTTGTGGCTTATTTTGTATGAAAGTAAAGCTTTTGTTGTTCGTAGTCCTGAACGATATAGTCTTTCTCATAGTTTTGACTTAAAAATGTTTTAGAAAGTTTAAATTGGAAGCTGATTGTGAGTCCTGTCCTTGTTATGAATTCCATTAACCCTGGTGGTTGTTGTGTTTTAGGCAGTTACAGTGTGTTTGGGTCACCTTGTTTCACACTATTACTGCACTTGTCAGTGAGCAGTGTGCTTCGATTCACAGAGTTATTTCGCAGATTTTATGAGAATTAAGTACATACATAACGATTCACACAGAGCGTTGGGTATTGTTCAACGATTACTGTCACCAATACGTAGCGAGTTGATTAGGTAGGCAAACATATACAAGACAGACAAAAAGTCTATTGTTAATAAAATCCATTCATTTTTGTACTTACCAAGAACTAATCATGCTTCTTTGGGAGAAAAGATGAATTAAAGGGGCCACATCAGTGTATCCTTTCTCCCCCTCCTCCACTGAGTCCATGCACTAGTGGTCTACCCTTCCCGCTCTGTTTTTTTCCTTGTTGGGTGTGTTTATTGTTAACATATATATTGTTGTGTTTGAGTGGTTTTGTAACCTGTTACTATTGATGGAAAATACATGTAGCAAATAGTGTACAGAACATGTACATGTAGCATTATCTTGATGATTTGATGATGCTATCGTTTCTTCCCTCTTGTGAATAGAAAATGATCAGTTCTGGGCAAAGTTCAGGCACTTTCATATCAATGATGTGTCCAAGTATGTGACAGGCACGCACATACACACACGCACGCTCCGTAATGTGTTACACTGGATGGTATATCTATATCCTGTTGTTATTTTATTTCTCTCCAGGGAGGTTCGAAGCAGTTTGACTGACTTCTCAAAGAAGAAAAAGATTGGTGATCCAAAGGACCCTGATGTATATACCCTGGCTGTTTTACATACTTATTATTATTTTTATTGCTCGTTATTGCTAGATATCTGTAAAGGCTCTGGCACGTCATATCAAGACGGCGCCGCGATACCAGAAGGAGTTGGCACAGGTAAATTTTTTTTTTGGGACAAGATATCTCATAAAAATCAATGCATGGCTTCGTATTTTTTCATTATTAGTTTTCACTTCATCTGGATTTGGTGACCAAGTGTTTGGACAGATACAATAAGGATCAGTTTGAAGTAGAACAGTCTCTCTCTACTGGTTATAACAGCCACGGGGAACAGATCACTGACTCCCTTACTCTGCTCAACCCCTTCATTTTTGGGAGGCGAACGAGGTATTAAATCAATTACTAGCATAATTCCATATATGGGTATTATATTTACCCCACCTTGCTGCATGTGTGGAATCATTGCTGATCTTCTTTGTTTACTTCCTTTCTGGCAACAACAGCGTCTATGACAAGATTCGTTTACAAATTCTTTACACTCTCCAGAAGAGAGGTAATTGTTGACCCAATACCACCTGATAATAACATGAAAGGAGATGTGTGGTGTATGAATCATGTGTATTTTATGTTTAGGCCTAACTATGGACGAATTCCAGACCATGATCCAGCAGTCTGAGATACCTAACAGTGAAAGGTGACTTGGCAGTAGCCACGAAAATTTTATAATTGTTACTAGACAATCTGTCTCATATGTTTAGTTAAAACAAATTGTCGAATGTTATGTTTGTGTGTTCCCTTTAGACCTATCATCCCTAACCTGATGCACCTGGGTGTGCAAGTCATTAGGGGGGTAAGTGATTGCCTTACCATCTGACATATCTCTGTTTGTGTTTGTAATGTCTTTTGATCAGTTATGTTTTTTTTTTAATGAAAGTGTATGATTTGAGTTTTGTCAATGGAAACGTCATTTCGACTTCTCAAACTTGTTTATTTGCTCTCTGTTTATCTATGTTTCGTCAATTTTTTTTCGTTTCACTTTCACCACATAATACATTGAATGATGAATACATTGTGCAAATATACTGTATATATAATGCAATAATGTATTATCTACATACAGGAGAGTGTGAAACAAGGTCGGTCCCTTGATAGGAAAGACAGAGAAGAGAGCACTTACACTGACTCTAGATATTCCCCACTGCTTAGAGATATACTTGAGGTACACGTATTCACATTGACTCATTTGTAACGTCTGATCAGGAATATACATGTAGTATAGACTGATCTAGACCGAGTTCACAATGTGGTCCTACTTGTTATGGACTCCAGCATCTGATCAGCATCTTTATTTTGATATCTTTAAATAATCATAATTTTTTTTATAATCCATTTTTATGTATTTATGATATTATTTTATAGTTTGTTGTTGAAGGAAGATTGAGTGAAGATTACTGTCCTTACACTAAAGGAAAACCACGTGGTACAGGCTCCACTAAATCCTTCACATCATCCAGTGAGTGAGGTCGTTATCAGTTGATCTAATCCTCATATTCGATTTTTTCTATCACAGCTTCCAGTAGTGTTGGTGGCGGACCTGGCACTACCAGGTATAGCACTCAGACAGACACTATAGCTATAGTAGTTTGGTAGTAGGGGGATAGAGCATCATCATGGTGGCTGCATGGGATCATTGTTTGATAATAAAGTGACAGTATAAATTGTTTTCATTACATTGCGTTTGTTTGTTCAACCATGAGTAGTTTTCCTGTGTGAGTTAAAGCCTTTATACTGTACACATTATAATTATAGTATAGCCTCTTTACTACAATATTATATAGTGTAGTTTTATACATTATATACATGTAGTATAGCTTATGTACATGTATAATATTGTGTGTGTTTCCAGTGTAGTATGCATAACAGTGTTTTATTTGTCGTTATACCAGTATTGCCTAATGGAATTTATTTCTACATGGAAATAATGCTTTTATGCTTCGGGTGTGTCTGTATTTGCTAGTGTTGGCACGCTAACTCCCACTCAATATTCCACATGTGTATTACATGGATAGCTAGACACATGTACATGTGTAACTCATATACATACGTGTACATAATAACGTATATCTACATACATAAGCATATATACATGTACATTATAATGTATATTACATGCATAGCTAAGACATGTACATGTATAGTAATATAACAATGAATCATTGGATATTATTTATAAGGTCATGGGGGATAAATGTGTGGAATGATCAATGTGTGTTACATGGGTTTAATTCCTTATATGGTGATTGTGAACACAAGCCATGTTGAGTGGTAGTTGATTTTCATTTTTTTTTTATTTCTGTTAATGTAGTTAATTTTGTTATAGAAGTAGTGTTGGGTTAACACTGTCTGGGGTTGTAGTGTTGTCACTTTTAGGGAAAAGTTTTTTTCTCTTTTTTTTTTCCTTTTTTTCCAATTGAATATTTAATATTGTTTTCCTGTGTTTGTGTTTGGTGCAGTGTAAGGAAGCAATATGACTGGATTAAATCAGACAAGAAAGTGAGCTGAAGAATTCCTCACATTCTTAAAAATAAAATTCCAAAATCGTTTTTTTTTTCCAATTAGTCCAAGCCTCGCGCTGCAACAGCTTCCTCAGGAGGAGGGGCATCAATCGGAGCTCGTGACCTGCCCACTATTTTTATATTCATTATTGGAGGTGCTACTTATTCCGAATTGAGAACCATGTATAGGGTACAGATTGATTGATGATTTAAGGGGCAGGCAGTAATTTGACTCAATTTGTTTCTTTAATTTTAGCTTGCCGAAGAGAATAAGAACTATGATTTTGTTATTGGTAAGGTCTACTTGATTAAAATAGATAATTATTTTTATTACAAGTAAAATTATTTAGGAACAACCCATGTCATTACACCTAACGAGTTTCTTGGTCAAGTAAAGAGGTTGCCACCAAGAATCAGAGTTTAAAAGCCAAAACTCTTTTGATTTCCTTTTCTATATGAACCAGTTTTAGTCCAATGTCTTAATTAATTGTCCGTTCATATTATTATTATTACTATTATGATTTTATCTGTTTTGATTATAAATGTATGTAGTGAAAGATATAGCAGTTTTGTTTAAAAATACAAGTTAATTTAATTATTATTATTCAATGTATAATTCGTATCATAATTATTTTACTTTACTCTTTCTTTTCTATTTTTTTTTTTTTTTGATTAGAGTTGTATTAATGATAATCATAGTATGTCTATGATGCAATATTCACTGATTACACGAAGCGGATATTTTTTTGATGTGTAATACAGCGTGGCGTGGCATGCACATAACCGCAAGTATGTCATAGTGATGTATTGGTTAATGTATTCATCTGTGGATAATGTATTCATCTGTATTGTGAGTAGGAAGGAAACATGCACATTAGCAGATTTATATCGGGCGGGTTACAGGCTATGAATATCATTATTGATTCTGCTATAAATACGCCTCGACAGCTGCTAGTTTGATTGCGTGCTGATAAAGCAGTTCTGTGAATAAAGTCGAAAGAATCTTCCCCCTTTTCTCTGTCTCGCCTTTTTGTTGTGTTTTCAAGTTACTTTGCCTTTCTAATTGGTCCTATTATGATGGAAGACTTTCTACTTGCTAACAGAGTCGTTGAAGCTTCAATATCGAAGCTTGGAAGAATATCAAAGAACCGTGAACTCCCTTTGAGGAACGCTTTATTGGTCTCAAGAACGCTGAATAGAGCTCAGAATGCCGCTGAAAGTGTTCAAAACTCTCTCATGACTACCGACAACCCTATATCAAGGGAATCATCAAAGCTAATGGCTACTATGAAACCAAAAGCCGTCTCCTTTGAAGAAGACACCGTAGTCAGCTCTCTCGAACTGAGCGCTGCTGCAAGGTCTAAACAAAGAAGTCAGCCACTAAGTCCGATAGCGTACTCTAACCATTCGTCATCGGAGACAAAGGAGAAACCTGAAGACGTTATGGAGTATATTTCGCACTCGGTAATTTCTGATTTGTTGGCCGAGGACGAACTTGAAGTAGAGGCGTTTACAGAGAAGCATGTTGTTCAATCGACTACGGCTTGGACTAGCAGTGTAGAAATGGACACCACAACCAACGATAGTTTGTGGCCATCGCTCCCGCAGCTTTCCGACGTAAGAGAGAACAGTCCACCTCTCTCCCCAATCAAACGACAACACAACGTTGCTTTTCCTCCACTCGAGGACGGCCTACTGCCATCTGTCGACTACACGGAAGACACAAAGAGGTTCAAGTTGTCGTCTTTTGATTACGCCGAGTCATTGCCCGGTTTCTGTGACCATCTATCACCCAAGAACCTATGTTCTGCGCCACTGATAACATACATGTTCGGTAAAGGATTCGGTGTGCCTAGTGACCCAACGGAACTGGATTGGCCCCAATCACGCACTCCCCAAGAAGATTCCTCTGACTGTCTCTACTCTGTTTCACCTTCAAATCTACTACCTGTTCTGGCATACTAGACTTCATTGTTAATCAATTCTTTTACTTAAACCTCTCTTTTTATTCTCACTCTCTTAAAACTTGCCATCTTTTTCATTTTTTGTGTAACGATTCTCAAATTCCTTTTATCAGGTTTTCACATGTACAATATTTCAACTGATTCTCTCAACAATAACCCTTTTTTTTTTGTTTCAACCATTAAAAGTCAAGCAGTGCTTAGACAAACTTATTTACCCTAATAATTAAAAAAAGAAATTGTTTCAAATTTGGAAAAAAAAATGTCATGGGGTGGTGGGTGAATGATTTTATATCATTTCTTATCCTGGTCTTCCTTTACTGGAGGAGATATCGATAGAATATTACCAAAGGGGAAATGCTGGACAACAGGAATCTTATCCAAAACCTATATCACAAAGAAAGAACAATAAAACTCGGTGGTGTAATACATTGGGAGACTTTAAACATATGGTACACTCTATCCATTACACATGAACATGCTCACACACGATTAAAGCACATACAGTTACATTACCGCAAGAAAGGCATGCTTTATTTAGACTACCTATACAGTGAAAGTATGTCCAACAACGGCAAAACACTTTTACCTCCTCCAATTCACACCATAATACACTGTGTACCAGGCAGCTAGCATTGGTACATTACACTAAACATGCATATTATACGTAATAGTTGACACTTCATTGTGTGCATGAAAAGAATGACTCAAACTGTGGCTTTATTCTAATCTGATTTAGTAGTGGCAATAAGGTGACAATGGAAGAATGGGGTTGGCACTTGAGCCAATATATGATCATGTGATCCCTCTCCTTTTCACACTACACATCAAACCACAAGTTGTGATATTTACTATGAGAGATTCAAAGAAGTGTCGGTTACTATAAATACAAATTACATCATGGGGATGAACTTGGAGCATACTTCAGTACTCTTAGTGTGCGCAGCTGGTACAGATTATTATATTATTATACCATAATTCTACTCTCAATTATTATGTATACACTCATCAGTTTTGGTCAATGTTATTAGTGAAAATGAAAATTTTATCTTAAAAATAAACTAACAATTTACCATTCCAGTATGTACACACCATGTATAAGACTCATTGTTCTCTATACAAAATTAATTTCTTTTTTGAATTGAAGAGGGAAAACACTTAATAAACTTCATAACCTCATAATGAATACAACAAAGACAATCATGAACCTCTGGGATTAGACCAATTAGCCCAATTTACCAATAAACATGGACCTCCTGAGGAAGTATTTGCAGTGTTATTGAATGTCTTCAGCACAAACACATATGACTTCATTTCTCAATCAAAAACCACATGAATAAAACCCACATCTTATGTTAGAGGCACAGCCCTTAACTCATAATACAATAACATGCTTTGATTTACCTCAGCTTTGTACATTTTTAGTAAACCACTTCGAACTTTAGACCAGTCAGGTACACCACTGATACCCCACAGTGTGTTGGAGTGCTCGGAAAAAGGCCCAGTCTTAACCTAAGGAATGGAAATACAGGAACGGAAATATAAGAATGAAAATAAAGAGTGAATTGGCATAAATTCCCTAGTGGAAATGGGAGCGCATGTAACATGCATGTAGCTCACCTGTGGCTGTATGGGATTTGGGACGTTTTTCATGCCAGTTACATGCATGTTTGCATGTAACATGCATGTTACATGCATGTGAGATACTGGGATTTTGCTTGTTTTCAGTGCATGTTGCATGTAACATGCATGTTACAATACAGTGACATGCGTGTTTCGGCTAACATGCATGGAAGTTGCATGTATGACATGCATGGTAGCAAAAACATGCATGTTACACGCATGTTACATGCAACATGCATTGAAAACAAGCAAAATTCCAGCATCTCACATGCATGTAACATGCATGTTACATGCAAACATGCATGCGGTAACTGGCATGAAAAACGTCCCAAATCCCTGCATAATTACATGCATGTTACATGCGCTCCATTTCCACTAGGGTTGTATTAAAGGGATTAGTTACGAAAACGGAAGTATGAGAATGGAAATACAGAAAGGCAAGGGGGGAACAGAAAGACAAAAAACAATGTAGTTTACATGGGAACATGAGTGGGTGTGAATAAGCTGTGGCTGGCTGCTGCTGGAGCTGGGACAAGTGTGGGAGTGAACTTATATCACAACAGTCAACAGTGAGTGTAACAGGTGCACACAGCATATAGATTACTAAATAAACATTCCCTGCACTCAGACAAAAGGTGGGGCTTTATATGGGCTCTAAAAACCACTCTATATAAACACAATTCCCCTTTTGAATGGCTTCTCACAACCTGTTTATTCTATCAGCTAGCCAGCCAATGAAAGAATGGGCGTGGCTAACCTGGTTGATATAGTTGATGCAGGACATGAACATGTAGTCCGGGGAATATCGTGAAGCAACATCTCTATCAGTGAATGAACTGGGTGCCAGCTCACTTTGTCCTAAACAATCAATCAATAGGTACATGGGGAAGTGGAAACAATGAAAATTTGTATATGGAAACAGTCACAAATGTTTAAAACAAACTACCTATAATCCCCCCCCCCACTAATCTACACAGCTTACTGGCATAACATGGTCACAGCTATTTGTCAATTCTTATAAAAAGTGAAACACTCAACAACACCACTATTGTATCACTAATAAGGCTACTACTATAGCTTTACTATAGTGAGCGACTGCTTTACGATTGGACACAATCCAAAATAAATTATAATTTGTAGTAAACAAGAACTGCTGAGTCAACTATACTAAAAAAAACACATGACGGGCTTCGAAATACTATCACATACAGTAAATACCATACAAGGGAAACTACTCTCTCACAATATGATTACAGCTATACTACATCACAATAATTGCGAAGCCAACAAATTATGATGAAATTTGAAACATATGAAGACCTATAGAGTAGCGTCCCCATGTACCTATTATACTAATTAGCTACTCACCAATGAGCTGTGACGCTCCCCATATAAATGGGATGAATTGGAAATCGTCTAAGCCCCACACTCCGTGGCTTCCCGCCGGTTCCATGCGGTATGTCACCTGTAGTTTACGCACTAATTCAATATATCTGTAAATACGATGAGAGTGGTAGTAATGGTTTGGGTTATAGGTCTTCTTCTAATATACAACTGACTTCACGGCTACTTTCAGTACAACAGCTCTGGAATCTGATATGGGTATTGCTTGGATCTTCATTAAGCAGCACAAAAACGACATAAACTTGAGCTCATGTCCTGTCCCATAATCGATACGAGTATAATTACCGAATCCCTCTAATAGTATAAGGAGAAATCAAACATTGATGTGCTGCCATTAAAATTCGATTATGGACGGAGTTTTCATAACAAACGCATGAGATTTCCAATTACGTCTTCCCTGTGTGCAAACAGCATGCCTTCTAATAGTGAAAACAACTCGAAGCACGACCAACAAGCATGAAGAGGTGTAAATCAGCAATAAATACAAACAAAACTAGGCCACAAGTTATAGCTATATATGATTATCATGTATGAAACATTCACTCTCCATATACTTAACCAACATTGTCTATTCCATTTCCCTCCCTCACTCTCTCTCTTTCTCTCTCTTAATCTCTTCCATTCTATTCACCTCTAAAATATGGCACTAGTTCAACTACAGCACCCTTGAGTTCGTCAGGCAACAAATCTGCCAACCATTCTTCAGTATTCTGAATCAATTAAAGATAAAACTTATAGTAAAGCGTAAGATCATCAAGTAACTCAATCACTGGCCCACTTATTTGCAAACTACATTAACCTCTGACCTTTTATCCATTATCTCAGCACATGTGCATATTAGATACAACAATAAGCAATATCTCTCATGCTAATACAAATTCCCATGTTTCCCCACCCACACGATGTGAGCTAATGTCCAAAGCATTAAATCCGAACATGGAGACACACGGTGAACACGTGTAAAAGTACAAGTCTCACAAGGAAGTTTAAATCTGACACAGATGAGATAACCTTCATCATCAGACGCAATGAGTGTAGTGCATGACCTCTTGCAAGACTATAGACAAGTTTGTGTCATGATTTTTCAATAGCAAGGTAAACATAACAAGTGTCTCATTATTCTAATTAAAGCCCATGCATCCCATAATCCCAATAGAGCCCATACATGTGTTACTCTTTTATTACACCTTATTAACCCCTAACAAGCTACCTTATTAACCCCTAACAAGCTACCTGATTATAATTAATTTAAGCTTAAAAGGGGTGTGGTCTATAACTTACTGGTTTAATTTTGTCTAGCCACGTTCGGAAGGCCTTGTTCCCAAACCTCTGAGCCTCAGTCTGTGGTTTTGTTTCATCTACAAGAGTAGAGAGTCGGTCCAAGAGTTTAAGTATTTTCTCCACAACCTGTTTAAAGGAAGCTTACTCTAAATACACACAAAAATATGTATATACTACCTCGCAATGACTATTTTTAGACTCGTCTTGTATGGTAACTCCAACCACACTGTCACCCAAAGCTTTTATCCAACTGTTGATTTCAATGTAAGCCTTTATGGGAAACGAACCTTTAAAAATTACATTGTGTGTCAACTTATCGTTATTACCTCTGACTCTAACCATTTTTGTAAGCCATCCGGAGTTTTTATTAACCTTTCGGGAGTCTTGAATTCACATAGAGTGGCAGCCATTTTGATATAATAAAAACTTTTTTAATAAAATTTTTTCATTAAAGTTTATAATTATTATGAATTTTTAATAATTAACTTATTATTAACTTTTTTAAAATTATTTAACTAACTACACATAGGCATAGCTGAAAATAACATCGTTTTTAGCATTTAAAAATCTCCAGTATTCTGCTCGCAACCAGCCTGACGTCTTCCTCAGATACCTGATGATGCATTACAGCTCTCAATACATGCTCATCATTTACCAATATCTTCATAACAGGGGTATCAGGATCACTAGGGTTTTCCAATTGGTTAGCCAGCTCTACAGCATTCATCCTACAAGAACTCGTGAACTTCATTAGAACCATGTTACTCTGCACTTGATTAGGGTCGATCACGATTCCTGCACTTGAAAGGCTTTGCAATAATTTGGCAAACAGCCTAGCGTTACGATGATCCACCTCAAACAGTGGTAGTATGGTATCGAGTGCTACTATACCTGCAGCTGCTAGCACGCCACACTGCCTCATACCGCCCCCGAGGGCCTTACGAATGCGATGAACATCGTCAATAAAAGCTTCAGACCCCGCTAGCATTGACCCGACCGGTGCACCCAGACCCTTCGACAAACATACGCTAACAGAATCTGCATGCTGTACTAACTCTGCAGGGTCTAGTTTAAGAGCTGTGGAGGCATTGAACAGCCGTGCACCGTCTACGTGGATACGTATATCATTCTTACTAGTAATGGCATGGAGGTCAGCCATGAACTGTAACGACAGGGGCTTACCCCCACTGTAGTTGTGTGTATTCTCCACACACACTAGCTTAGTGAGGCAGCAATGGCCGTCTCTACCTCCTCTGTGGAGCTTAGTCTGCAGTTCTTCAAGGTCTAGTGAGCCATCTTCAAGATTACGGACTTGCCGAGGAAAGATGCCAGCAAGCTGAGCCACGCCCCCTTGTTCCCACAGGCTTATGTGTGACCGATCGCCCAAAATGATCTCGTCTCCTCTTCTATTGGCATGTGCCATTAGTGCTGCTAGATTAGCCATTGTACCTGTCGGGAAGAACAAGGCAGATTCTTTTCCGAGCATTTTGGCCATTTTCTTTTGCAGTAAAGTAACAGTTGCGTCTTCACCATACACGTCGTCTCCAACTATTGCGTTCATCATGGCTGCTCGCATTTCTGGTGTGGGAGTTGTAACAGTGTCACTCCTCATATCAATTGTCATCATTTTTGTTCTTTTCGAAGGTTTTTCCTCAGATTTTTCCATGCTTTCTTCGCGGCTTTTCTTTGTCCTGTTAACTTAGGGGTTAAAATAAAGAGGTTTATTTTAACCCTTTCATTACTTGTTATTTTTTAACCCGTTTTAAAGAAAAAAAGTGCCATGTTCAAGAAACTCAAGGAGAGAATAGAGTCAGTTGACGAGAGTGGCGTTCCCAGACGACCACCTGGTTTAGCTGTGAGGTCTCCACCGGCAGACACTACTGAGCGTACTTTTGCAGACGAATTAGTAGAAGCAAAACCTGAAATAAAAGGTGACAAATCCCTTTCAACTGAACTTCCAACACCACTCAATATCGACCCCAATGATGAAGGAAAAGTGGAAAAGAAGCCTCCTCAAGAACCGAAACACTCTTTAGAGAACGATACAATGGTAGAAGAAAAAGAGGAAGTAAAGATAAAGGAAGAGTTAGAAGACGAGAATACAAACGAAAATGTATGATAATTAACTTATCACTGCTTTTTATACTACACAAGTACTGTAAGGTACCAACTAGGCTTTATAGTTATATAGGTTGAGGGTAGGGGGTGGGTGGGGTCAGAGTATACAGTGTATGCTCCTTGTGTGTGGAGTTGAGATACATTTTAATCTCTCTCCTCTCTAGGTTGCTCAGTTGCAAGCTGTGTTGACTCAATTGATTGAGGAATTGGCTAGTGTTAGAGCCAAGTATGATACCCTTTCCGAAGAGAGTAAGCAAAGAGAAGAGGAACTGAGGTCAGAGGTCATTTACCTGGAAGCTCAATTGGATCAGGTGGGTGTGGCTCATGTGTTTATTGTTTCTCTTGTTAGTTTTCCGGATTCATAGAAAACTGAATCATGCAATGAAATGGAATCGAAATTTGGAGAGCTCAAATGGACTGTTGAAAACCTGACTTCAAGGTAAATAGACTAGATACAGTGGAAAAAGTGAAAAAAGCCTGTTACGGATCTCGTCTATCTTTACCTGTCCTGGTTTGATTGTATACTGTATTGATTGCCATACTTGGATAGAGAAAAGTGTTCAATTATGCTTCAGTTTTGTATCTGGACTACAGTTTAAGATATTATTGTTTACAGGCTCCAGTTGTATAGCAGTCACGATGAAAATGAGACTATAGTTAAGCTACAGAATGAGGTACAGAAACACTATTGATCTCTACCACACCATGCACATGATATACTGGGTTTTTTAGATTTCAGAGTTAAATGGTAGCAAGAGAGAACAAAATGTTGAAATTGAATTGCTGGAGACCAGAGTATGTGTTTGGGGGAGTGGCAGTGGGAGGGGCAGGAAAGTGGGAGGGGTGATGAAACAGTTGTATTGAATAACTGGTACAGGAACTGGTATAATTAATTAGTGCTTTAATTAAAAATATATGATACATTAGCTGTACATTAACTGATACATTAACTGGTACGTTGCTGTAGATAGCTGCTTTGTCTCGAAGACGCCATGATGAGCAGACCACTGACAGCAAAACAATTGTGAGTCATCTAACAGTATTCATAAATATATCGTACATATACATGCATGTATCTGGAGATTAGCTGGAAGATTGATTTTTTTTACAAAGAATACGCTTACTTGATTGTGTTGTCAGTAAACCAGTGCTTCTTGTGTGTGCTTATAGCATAAACTTCAGCAAGCTATGTCAACTCTTCGAAAAGATTTTAATGAGAAAGATGAGGAAGCAAGGAAGATTGGAGAGGATTTCAGGAATCTGCAAAAACTGCTCAACGAATCAAACAGGAAGAGAGAGGAGTTGCAGAATACGATAGAAAAACAAGCCAAAACCATTCAAACACTTGAGATAGATGTGAGAGGAAACGCATAATTATTATTAGCTTGTAATGTTTTCGTCTGTGTTATCTGTGTGTATGTGTTATAAACATTTTAATTATTAGATTTCAGACCTGAAGTTGGCACATTCTTGTGAATTGGAACTGAACAATGAACAACATTGGAAAGCAATGAAGGAATCAGAGGAAAAGCTACGTGACATACAAGCTCAATTGAAAGGTTAATAACCCAATACATTAGTGAACCTGTATACAGCTGGTATGACAGAGACTGTTGATCTGTGGTTGAATTTAACTGTATTCAAGAACCCCAGCTTCCTCTAATATAAACCATGATAAGCATACTAACCTAATCTACCATACTCCCTTGAGCTGGTCAATAGGATATGGCATTACAAGAACCCAACAAACTTTACTTAAAATACAAACCCATACATGTAGGTTTAATCGAGTTTAATAGAAGGGCCAGGTTTTGTTTCTGATGGGAAAGTGGGCATATGTCCAGAAATGTGCTTCACTATACCCCATGCTGGGTGGATGGCACTGGATGCATAATTTTACAAATGGTCTAGCTTTTAATTATAAAATTGCTTTCTTGTGTTGCTATAGCTTGATTTATGAAGGAAGGTGGTTTTAATTTCTGTGAAATCCAACCATGATATCATCAACCAATGTCACACACACACACACACACTCTAATACCATAGAACCACATACATTCACTTATATATTCCACCCACGCATAATTATACAGTGCAGCACCTGCTATGATAATCTCCATGGTTACCAATCAGAACTAGATGTACCCACTAATATTCCACCCACGCATAATTATATACAGCACCTGCTATGATAATTCCCATGGTTTCGCATACTATACATACTACAGCCAGCGCTGTATGTATGTATGTATAGTATATATCCCACATGTTTCTATCCATACTATTATACGGTTAGTTTGTGTGTGTGTGTGTACTTTCAGTTTCCTTGTTTTTATAATTATAGACAAAGAGGAACAATTGAAGCGTATTGTTACCGAGTTACCAGATCAACCTATTGCTAAAGCTGTACTTGATGGGTATTCGAGGAGTAAAATGGTGACTTCCTTCTCTAACACAATCAGTGCTCCTGGTATGGTACTAAAAAGGGATAATCAACCCGTTGTCATCAATGACACCATTGATGACGAGGAACCGGCAATTTTGCCGATTGAGGATGATGTTTCCATGGAAACGGAATATGAATTTTCTCATAGCTCACATTCCTTACTCCTACAAGAGGTACGTGGATGAGCCCCTAGTAATTATAGCACTTTTTTAAAAAAAAGGGGTTATTTCTTTTAGATTAAAACATTGAGATCAGAAAACGAGGAACTGAAGGAGGAGACTGTTAACAAGGATCAGGTATATAATTATGGGCGGAGTTACTTCCATGACAATCATTGTAATTTCATTTAGACTATTCGAGTTCAGCAACAGAAGATTTCGGACATGAGGAAAGCGCTCAGTAAGAACTTGGTAAGTGTTCCCTATTCTGTAGTGTTTTCCTGATCAACCCCCTCTCATTATGGGTCTTGTATTATTAGAAACCTGCCCAGGACCCACCACCACCACAGCTGCCTTCCTCTTTGAGAAGTAATCCAGAACCACCAGCGGCTCCAGTCACTAGACTAGCAATAGCATCAGAAGTTAACTTCCAGTATCCTATAGTTTCCAACTCCATTAGACAGTATTTTTTATTCTATTGTAGTTTTCCTTAACCCAATTTGTTACAGATATTTGAAAAATGTTGTTGTTAGATTCATTTGTAGTAGAGAAGACGAAGTGAGTTTTTAATTTTTTGCCACTAAAAACATGATTTTTTATGTTCACTTCCCCCCCCCATGCTCTTTCCTCCCGTAGGCCTCACAGCTGTTGCGAGCCATAACAACACTACTGGAGCTATCTCCAGAAGAAGTGAAATATATAAATGATTATTTGCAATACAAGGTATTCAACCATACACTAAAGCATTATAATACCATATATGGAATATTGTTTTGTGTATCATACTTATGTACATGTACACATATATTATTCTGTATACAATAATTTATAACTATTATTTGGATAACAAATAGAGTACTGTAGATCGGGTCAGCAAAACAATGTTTTGTCCAATTTTATTTTTGTCATTTTATGTAAAGCCCATCAGTAAATTGTTATTATGATTAATAGATTCGTCTATTGTGAGAATATTTTAGTGACAATTTCCATAGTAGCCAATTATGTATCTACAATGATCCCATGATCGACCCCTCCCCTCCTTTCCTCTGTTTTCCTCATTACTAATTAAGAGTATGACGATATTTTGTGGTTATTTTGGTTCTATATAGATGTCATGGTTCGGTTCACTGCCCCAGCCTCCTAAACTATCCATTAAAAACAATAGGAGTTGAAATTTTAATAAAATTAATTTGTAATTTTTTTTTAATTTATGTTCAATGGTTCATCATTATTATAGCTATTTAATTAACAGTAAAAAAAAAATGAATGATATTTTGGCAACAAAACGTAACCCAAATTTTGTCGTGAATTAATTAATAACCATTAATAATTGGCTCTGAGATCTAATACAAAGTCGTCTTCCCGTGACTTGCTGAGTCCCCATATTTTAACCCCTTTATTGAAAGTGCTACTAGCAATCCTGTAACAGAACAGCATAAAAGGGTTAAAAATCAATTTCAATTAGTGAGGCAATTAACATGGGGGCAGCATTTATTTACTATTATTTATACCATTCCAACGAATAATCCCACCAATCAATCAAGGAGCAATCATAAAGCTATAATATTAGGGACATGTATAGTACTTAATGACTATAATTAACGCGAAAATGAAAGCGTATCATTTAAATAAACAAACACTGAAAGATTACATAGAATTCTTGATTCAGAAGCCCATCAGATGGACAGGTGTTGAATTAAAATCTATCAATTACAATACACTCAGTATTAGTAGTATACTTGACAAGCAGGGAGTATATCAGTTGCTCTATGAGTGGCTTATAACTATACACATTGTGTGTTCCTCTGCATCAGTTTTTGTTTCTTATTGAAACTGAAATCCACACCAATGGAAGGATATTGATAAACCTCATGATGTGGTTGTTAAGTCAACCATGGCATGACATCATTAAGACTACAAGGGGTATTTGAAAGAAAAAGGGTATTCAAACAGCAATAACACATTGCCTGCAAATGGATAGCGAAAAAAAATAAGCTTTAAAAGCGCATGTTCATAAACTTTATGAAACAGGTACTGGGGGAAAGATATATAGTTACAGTCAGTACATGTGTAATGAATCAATGTTGCATAACATGATGGATGTCCCTTAAGCCGGCTATAGTTCACTATATGACGCTAGTAGGACGTTACGTTGACACTGGAATTATAGAATCCTAGTCTATTCCAATGTAAACGTTGCATTAAAAGGTAGAATCGTTTATACAATTTATGTAGATGCTTGGCCAATGTAGGCTTCAGTCTATCTGTATGGGACTCACAATGAAGTGGTTGGAGCTGCTAAGTCAGTTATGGGACCAGCTGATGGGACGTACTTAGTCAATAAACAAGCTATGGTTCAAAGAGACATGGAATGATTTAGCGAATGCATGAAATAATGGAAGATCTACCTCCGTTATCTCTATTCCAAGCTTTTACTGTACCATCGTTAGAACACGATATAATCCTATGAATTGAAGGGGTTAAATACATGTATATGTATGCATGTTGAATAGACTAACATTTCAGTATTGTCACTGGACAGAAACATGCACGAATTGACAGACGATGTGTGACCTTTGAACTCAGCTACTAATCCATCTGTTCCCTCGTCACCAATGCCACGTCTATCCCATAGCTTTGAGGAAAAAAAAGATATTATAAAATGTTGAAAATGTTACATTTTTATTTTCAATATTCACCGATATCTTACTTCCTGTACCAGAACTGCCACTTGCAATGTATTTACCACAATCAGATACACCACAGCTCAGCTAAAAGAAAGAAGGGGGGGGGGGGGGGGGGAAGTAATTTGGGGGAGTAAAATAGCAAAAATTTCTTTAATCTCTCCACATCATACTAGGATGTGGAATGTGAAACGATGCTCACTGCTTGCCCACAACCATTGTTCCTGATCTAATTAGTAATAATTTATGTGGAAACCGGGCTCCTGATGGGCCGACATGTATTGTGTGATTACTCAATTGTTTCCATACAACTTCTCTTAAATGATGACTTAACAAGTCAAACAATCACTTTATCCATTCTTAGGTTCTGGGAAACAGCGTTGTGATTGAGTTGTCAAGCATGTATTTATGGGTCAGAATTGTTGGATTCTTGGTATAGCAGGAACCTTGTGCATGAATGAATTACCTCATTCAATCAAATTCACACATACATACATACATACATACATACATACATACATACATACATACATACATACATACATACATACATACATAC
>JAYJLX010010232.1:0-18072 GCA_036873525.1 Chalinula nematifera | reverse complement strand
AAATAGAGCACTCGGCCTTCGGCCTCGTGCTCTATTTTTAGCTCCTCGACCGGAAGCTCGTACGGATAAATCCGATGAGCACTCAGACCCGTGCTTTAACTATTACCTATAGGATTGGTAGCTAACCTTCAATAAATGTTTGCTAACTCATTTTTTTTGCTACTTTTGTCAATGTCAGCAGATTGATCATATCTAGTTTGTACGGCATCTAACCGAATCCTGTATGTAGCGTGTATAGTAGTTTTTAGTTGCCATATGCTTATGCAGTGTAGTGCACCATCATGTTTGACTAGCAACTCACCTTGTACAATTTCCCCCTCTGTCACTTGTATAGTGGAATATTTGGCTTATGTATGCATTTACAGGGCACATAGTCTATTGGAAGCTTAAGTTTGCATGGTTAACTATAGTGGTATGCATGGTACTCTTTTGGTATAGGTGTGATGAATCGGTTTGATGTGTGCATGTACCTGAATATAGTGCCTGCATGCTATGGCACTGTATAACTGCTTCATTGTTTGATTACTGGAACTATTGTGTATTTGGTTTAGCATGCATGCGTGGCTACATCAGCACTGTAGGTGACTTGCCACACTTTGGAAGGGGGTCACACATTATTCTTTAATGTATAGTAATAGTCATGTACAGTTATAACATCATGGCCTGGCAATGATGGGCATGCATTGTGTTAAGCAACTTGCATATTGGTGGGTGTAGAACTCCTACTTTGTATGTCATGGAATGTGGGATTGTGTGGGTGGATTTGAGTACTTGCTTCTGGAGATATAATACTAGTCTGGCTTGCCAATTGCCATGCAGCCTCTCATAGGGGGAGAGTCTGGAAAACATCCCTAGTACGAGCTGCGACAGGTGCAACTATATATAGTTGCGCCTCAATCAGATTCACTCCCAGTAAAATTTATGTCACTTTTCACATGATTTAGTACGGGAAAAAAATTAACATCTGGCCAACAGAGACGACTTGGAGAATGAGAACATTAATATATACTGCTACCTTTCAACACACGTCAGTTTTTAGCCGTTGCTTTGGCTTTTCAAAATTACAAGGAGTGCATGTAAGTCAGTCATCTCGGTATCCATATTGCTGGACTTGCTGAACTAAAGACGGCTGGAAAACGAGGTTAATAATATATTAGCACACGCCCATGTCACATGACTTAATGTGATTATATGGCTGTTTCCGCATTCCATTGTCGCAGCTTTTTGTATGATGTTTACCAGACTCTCCCTATAAAGAGAGGTTGGCAAGCCAGACTTAAGATACCACCTTGTATTGGTATAGTACTGCATGGCATATAACATGGGGTGGCATGGAAGCATACGCATGCTAGCTGTACATATATGTGCATGTACTTATATATGTGTATGCATGATGTGAGTATATCCTGCTGTACTACACTGTCTGTTTCTAACTTGTGTTATTGTGGCAGCCTGCACGTTTAGTGGCATTATATAGGTGTGTATATATATGTGCATAGGCTGGTGTACCTTATTGCTGTAATTTGTTTTTGTGTCGTGGACACATCTCATATGCTGCACCGGCTATATAGCTTTTATGGTCAGTTCCTTCCTTCTGGGTTACATGCATTAGGCACTGTGTTCTTGCCTTTGTTAGTTGGTATATAGGCATTATGGTAACTTGCTACATATGCCATGCTCTGCTTATTTCATTTTATCATACTCCATTTTTATTAGCTATGGCTGATAGGCTATTGTCATATTGTAGTGACTCCATCCACATAGCTGTGTATAGGGTATGCATGTGTACGTGTATAGGTGAGTATATGATTCCCAGTCTGTTGTGCCCTGCTGAGTATGTGTGGCTTATGTGTGTGAGAGCAAGAGTGTTGGTTACCTGCATGCAACTGTTGATTGAAGGTTGTAGTTGGTTGGTGTACCCAAGCTTGGCATATTATGTCTATAATAACTGCCTATTTGGGGCGAGCCTGAGCGAGCCCCATACTAGTCGAAAGCATAGATATTATAGACTACGTAAACGGGATTGGAAACTTTTAACTTACATAATACAAAATTTATGGCCAAGGTGCGTAACGCAGCGTAACAAAAGAAAACGGCGAATTATAATTGCAAGAAGACCACAACCCATAAACTCCACCCTAGAATTACTGAAGTGCAAAATTTGCAAGGTAAGCATTAATCCTCCAGTTCGCTGAGCTCTAAACTTTCTTTTAATATTAAAATGAATACAAATTACTCACTCAATAAAGTACTACAGTATCATGAATTAACAGCTGCCATTTAAAAAAGCCATAAGAAACTTTGTGTATACCTCTAACTCTCTCACTGTAAATACTTTGTAGGATTTTTTAGTGCACACCTAAAGTTCCATCACATGTACATGCGCATGGCTAGTTTATAAATTATTTGCATGTTTTATACTTTCTGTACAACCAAAAATAGTGTTTTTAGAATATGAACTTTGTGTACCTATATCGTACGTACGTATGTCCGTGATGGTTTGACCAAATTACGGAAAAAAATTCTGTTTATACTTCGTAAATTCACAAAAACACGTGTTATCAGATTACGCCCACCTATAAGCACTTTTTAACAATGGCTACCTAAAGTCAGCTATGTAAATGACTGTCTGATGGTTAGGCTATTCTCAAGAAATCTGTTAAAACTACACAGCTGTCCTTTGCGATCCCAAAGCAGCTTGTTGCAGATTTTGATCCATCATTTACACAGCTGTGCTCACTATCACTAGAGAATCTTGATTATACAAGTTTTCCAACTCCAAGAGCCATAATTATCGATGAAACGGTCAGTCACAAGTACACGATCAGTACTATGATAATTGTAGCATCAAGAATTGGGCTCCTTCAGTGAATTTATCTTTATCTGCATTTAAGGTGCTTATAATAACCTATGCCCAAAGTATTTGGATCATACTGTTAAGTGGTCTGAGGTTACTTCACGATCAAATCGACGATTTGAGTACCGAGCTTTCGTCCCACAAATAAGGACTAATTTTGGGAAGCTTGCTGTTTAGCATTAAAGCTTGGAATCAATTGCCTAAGGAATTATACCTAATTAAAGATTTAAAAAAATTTAAAGATTTGTATAAAAATATTTTGTTTAATTCTGTTGCATATAGCTATATTTATTATTTTATTGTATATCCTAATTTTATACCATTATTTTCTTGTTTGGGCACTGCTGAAAAGTAGCATTAATTTGCTAAGGCAATTATTTCCCTTTAATAATTAAACATATTAATCTGTGTATGGTACAGTCCTTCATGTAAGCTTTCTACTAACACATCTGTGCTACCTGGCAGTCTGCTTTGCTTTTAATTTCTTTGCATGCAATGAACACTATGATCATTGATGCATTTTTTTTTCAGCTTGATAAAACAGTACACAGCTTAAACTGCTAGATCTACATATAAGAGCAGAACTAAGTCAACTATGCTTTGCGAAGGCTCGCCCCATCATTGTTTTACAATCATCTAGTCATATTATCTCAGTTATATGCTATTCTCAGCATTATTGTGCTATTGTACAATGTATCCCACTGGCTTGGGGCTGGTCCGTGGTATTGGATGTACCGAGAATGCATGAATGTTTGATGTGAATGCAATAGCAAGGGGTATGAACTCCTATTTTGTGTCTAACATGAGGTAATATGTTGTGGGTCGGGCTTTGCCATGGGTTAGCACAGTTCACTACGTGTATACTCAGGGGTTTGTGGTGCATCACTTAAGTATGCATGGGGTGTGCTACAATCTGGACCTGTTCCATGGCAGACACATTTTTCATAGTTCATTTGTTTCTATTATACAGTGGTTGTGTATCTACAACTCTCAGTTTACCTATTGAGGTGCTATACCCATTCGTTTATTTCTAATGTACATGTGACTATATGTATGTAGCTTTACCTGAAATAATATTCTATAGCTTACGCATACCTTTTTCGTGGGTGTGTATACGAGTTATATAGGCTCAGTATAAGGCCTGATGGTATATAGTTAAGCCATGCAACAGTTGTGTACACATTTTGTTGTGATGATTTTGGTTGAGGTGCATTATTTGGTTTGAGGTGTGTTCATGCATGAGTGCATGGTCCATGCCATACAGTGCAAGGCTGTTTAGGTTCAGTATTGAGCATTTTCACAACTGTAGCTTATGAGTACATGAGTGTATGCTTACTTGTGTACATCATTAATTTTGATGAGTATTATGGTTGTATTGTTGCTTCCCATGGCATCTATAGCCAATTTACTCCATGCAGGTCCTATTATTTCCTGGGATTTGGGATGCGTGATAGTAAGGCACTTCCTTTACAGACATCCTATTATACATAATATGTTATATGTTATTGATGCATTTCGTTATGTATGCTGCCGATAAAGTAAATTTGTTTTGAAAAAGTTAGATGGTGCCAAGAGCCGGGTGAGAGGTTTTGGCATATCCATTGTGTGGGGCTTAATCAGCTGCTTGGAGGGGGCCGGGTTGGGGGAGGGCTGGGTATGGGGTTGTTAATATTCAGGGAGTGTCCCGTATTAACAATCACTCCTTTTCCGCATGTACATGCGATGTATATATGTGGTATCAAGGAGTTGGGTGTTTGTAAATAGGTATAAAGATGGCCACAAAGACTATTAATTGTTTATTATTCCATAATGTGTAACAACTGTATTCGACATGGTTATGTATGACTATATACCAATAATAGCGTTTATGAATAATTATATTACATTATAGAGTCACCCGTTGCATCGTAGACTGTGTATATAGCTACTTTGAATCTGATGATCATAAATGGAAAAATTGAATACTGCTGACAGATAATTCCTTTATTCTTGTTTTTACTCTATTGTGTTCTTTTCGTTTTTGTTCTTTTTAAACAACTATTATTGTGTTTTAATAATTATTATTATTGTTAAAAATGAACAAAATGTATAATATCCATCTGAAAATCAATAATTGTTGTAGTATCAGTGTGTGTGATGCTGGCCAGAATAATTCATCCTGCTCTTGATCCATGTAATCAGTGAAAAAACTCGATTATATAAACCGTAGCTAACTTGTACACTCTATTCAACAAGCACATGTCCTATAGGCTATAGGTATAGACTCTATGCAGCCAAACATCAGCCTCATCATTGATTATTATGTACAATAATATAAAAATTATGCTTGTTGGATCTCAATGCCACCATATAGTTCATATGTTATTCATTATGTATGCTTTGCTGACTCATAAAAACTATATCTTATAGAAAATAGCACCACCCACACATTCTATTTTTAGACATGCACTAGTACTGCCCTGTTTATATAAAAGTATACGTGTAGTAAGTATGAAGTGCATAAACTCAATTCTGTTTAAAATACGTAACAACTGATTCAAGTACTGAATGGATACAATGAAGTGTGTAGTAGTAGGAGATGGAGCTGTAGGCAAGACATGCATGCTGATCAGCTATACACTATAGTAACAAGTTCCCAATGGATTATGTACCACAGTATTCGACAACTATGCGCAGTCAACCTTATCATAGGAGGAGAGTCATATAAACTGGGACTATTTGACACAGCAGGTCAGGAGGAGTACGACAGACTGAGATCACTGGCTTACCCATCCACTGATGTATTAATTGTGTGTTTCTCAGTCGCATCACCTTACTCCTTCGAAAACGTAAGAGAGAAATGGATCCCTGAGCTAAGGCATTACGTACTGTCCCAAGGTACCCATTGTACTGGTGCATGGGTACACAGAGCGACCTGAGAAATGACCCTCACACTATATCCAGGCTAGCAAAGAGCAGGCAGAATTTCATCTCAGAACAAGAAGCTGTGAAGTTTGCAAACAAGGTGAAAGCTGTTCGTTACACAGAGTGCTCTGCCCTGACTCAGAAGGGACTCAAGGGTGTATTTGATGAAGCAATACTGGCAGTAATGAATGGACCTCCTAAAGATGATGTACCCAAGAGAAAATGTACTATTCTATAAATTTTATAACTATATTATTATTATTTTGTGTTTACATTATATACTGACAATCACTCATACACATTACATCATAATTAGATAACAGTATCAAAAAATTATTTTATGAAAACTTGAAGGAGATTTAAAGTTGAAAGTGCAAGTTAGAACAATTTCATTTAAAGGAGAGTTACAGCGTTCATGTAAAGCATGACAAAAAAAGAGTAACAGTATTCATTCATAATGTTAATAGTATTCATTATTATTATATTCATTTGTTGAGTCAGCAAAAAATATATATCCAAGCAGCTTAACTGTGGCCATGTTGCATACACTACAGGATCATTGAAGAACGTGTATACTGTATTCTATAGTAAACTGCAACCATGCATAATCAAGAGATACTAAATCAGGAAATACATCAGGATAACTATAGGGTGTATTTAATATACACAGGGTTACATAAAGTGATAAAGGGGACATGTACCGCCACATCATTCTGTTTATTGTATGTACACTACAGTCATGCTTTACGACTAACAGTTCTTCTATTACCCGGTTTATCACTTGAAATACTAAATTATATTTTATGTTTGAAAATCATTACAAATCTACACAAAAAAAATAAAAAAAAATCATAATACACACATAACACATACTACTATGCTATGCTATTTGATGTGGTTCATCAAATGATGTTGCTTTGCCATGCCAGTCTGGATACACTAAACTGCTTGCTAAGCCGGGTGAGTTGCCAGGTTATCAAGCTATTACATTATACGTATATCAATGATCACACTCTAATAGTAAATCAAATATGAAACTAACCTTGATCCAATATTGTACAGTGTTAAATAATGCGGCATCTATTCAACAGCAGGTTGCAGTGTTAATTCTTGTTGAGCCAGTTCCCTTGCTTTAGCACAGTAGTCTGCTTTATCCAATGCTACGATTCAATCCTTCATTGTTCTCGTCTTCTTCCTACCCCATAGCTTCAATAACTTCCTTGAAACGATTGCGCTACAATCCCATTCGACGGGTTCAGATCCAATACTGAGGACACAAAACATTTGAAATTCATGATCATTGATCAGCGCATACTGTATAAGTGGAATCTTTCAAGTGGGGAAAGTTTCGCTTTTTTTGTGGATTAGGAGATGATTCACGAAACTATTGCCTCGCGAATACAGAATTAAGCATAAAATGGCACTATTATTAAGCTTTTCGTGAATATTTCTCCTCATGAAAAGGCTAACTTGCCCTGATTCGCGGAAGTTTATCCACTTGAAAGATTCCACTTATACGGTATCCCTTGACGGTATTCCAAGTGATCTCGGGTATGAAACCTCTATAATAATAGAAACACAATATTAGATCATTAATAACACAACACTTTATTATATACTGTATTACATTACTACTGTATAATACATAATTATATAGCTTACTGTATTACAGTAGAACCTCCGAATAATGAAACTTTTGGGACCAATAAATTACTTCATTATTCAGAGGTTTTCTTTAAAGAAAGGTTGCTTAAACATTGTTTCACTGGGAAAGGGATCTCAAAATCTTTTCATTATACAGAGGTTTTCATTAAAGGGAGTTTCATTATTGGAGGTTCCACTGTATACTGTAATATACAAGCTGTATTACATATACACTATACTACTGTATTACATGTCATGTACAGTATATAATGTTCAGGATACTGTTCAATATCCATTGCCTGCCTGCTGTTTAGTGGTAATGCTAGTGTAGTAGTACTTGAGTATTCCACCTATAAACCATTGAGAAACACACACACATAATTATACACAATATTAATAAGGCTAACTCTGTGTTATTTAGGCACCTACAGCCAATACAAAGCTGAACATTCCAACTAATGTCATTGGGAAAAAATGGAACAAAATATAATCTCAGGGCAACGGAATCAGCCTGCCTCGCCCGGCTACCAGAACAATTAAGCTCTATTTACATATGAACACCCTAATTGTGTTTTCAAGTGCTAAGAATATGCTGTTTGGTGAAAATAAACTACATCGTATTATTCACATTGTTTTAAACACAGAAGGTGTATTCAGCATAATTACTAATATATCATCAGAAGTCCATTATATTTGTGTGTGGGTGGAGACAAAGACATTACCCACCCATACACCATTGGCTACTGCTAGTACTACTCATTATTAACTATAACCGTTTGAAACAATATGAGTGCGTGTTCCTCTACATGTATCTTGTGACCCCCGTACTGTCCACAGTAATAATAATAATAATGCATACACGCATGCATGTATAGTACACATGAAGGCACTATTATACACTACAACTACATGTACACATAAGTGGTTGTTTACATGTAGAGGGAGGAGAATGGATCAGTTAGTATACAGGCACTAGTTATACCCACATCGGAGGTTGATCCGATATACCTTGAATGCTGGGAGAAACAGACTAACATACATGTATAGTATACATGCAACTGATTGCACTATATATTATGAAGGCTACACCAACTAACCATCTGAAAAAACTCTATCTAGTGTGTGTATCCTCCATCTTGTGATTAATTATACCAATGTACGTGTGACTGACTGTAAACTTTCATCTGGCAATGCTGATCGAGAAAAGATAAGCACGCTGGGAGTATTTTTGTTAGTTTTAAATGTTTAATCAGGTGGGTCACAATCAGCTACACTTTGCTGTTTTTCAGTGGAGTCCTGAACAAGAATAAAATAAACATAAGACGAAACAATAAAACACTGACAATTTAATAATACTAAAGAAGAATTATCAATAATAATAATGTACACATGCATGTATGTATTGCATGCATATGATGCATGTATTGTGTACATTAATTTTACACAATACATACATAATTATGATGCATGTATTGTGTACATGTACACAATACATGCTGTACATATGTACCAGCAAAAAAGGCACTGTACACATGCATGAATGTTACATTATATTTGCCAGTTGTAACCACTCGTGCACTGTAAAAGTGGTTAATTTGTTCTAGCATTAGAGGGGAAGGAGGGTGCTTTGGGTCGATCAGCAAATTATTGCAGTTCTATTTTATGTAACTTACTTATAGGCTTCAAATGTTGTTTTAAAGTGAAGTTATGCAATTGATAGTGTAGCCATGTTTGCTGTATAGCAGTTGTATATAGCTATATATAAGCTATCCCACAGGCTGACATGCATGATAAGATATATCTGTTGGAAGTTAATTAAATTCATGAACAGAACTAGTACGAAAGGCACATCTCTCGCTGTACACAAATGTAGTAGTGGCAAACTATCATACAATAAAGCTAGTAGTGCAGTGGCAAACTGCCTTGCCAGCAACCAAGCATACACAATTAATGTAGAGACTGCCCACTGACTCATCAAATAGCTAATTAATTAAAAATCAAACATTGAAGAAGAAAGGTGTGGTCAAGCAAATAGCCATGCATTAGCATATATAGCTAAACCATTGACTTGCTTAATGAAGTAGCTCTAGTCAAGCACTTCAAGATGATACTCGACTTAAGTTTGTTTGATTTTCGTTGCGATGGACACGAACGCTAGTCTTATGTATCTCTGGAGGATGTATTTAGAAAGCTACCAATCAAAAGAAAGTTTTCTTGGTAAACTACACTTAAAGGTTTTAATGTTGTGCAACAATTATTAAACCAGAGGTTAATTAACTGGAAAGCATTTATAACAATTAATATTTCCAATTGATGTGCCTAAACACGTGAACAGCGGTGAAAGGGTTATGGCTCTTGAGCAAATAAACGAAAGAAAAGATACTGCCATTAAGGCTCTTGAGCGAGAAAACACCAAACAAAATGAGTCCCTACAAAAGGTCTAAAACTGAAGGTTGATCAACTAGAACAGTCTGTTGCAGATCTACAGCAAGAAAAGAGAGCTCTCTTGTTGTGGCAAATAGTAAAATTTGAAAAGGTAATGCGGGTTGCCTTAATTACTAAAGACTGCACAGAATCTGGATTGACCTCTTCACAGAGATTTCCAGATTAACATTTCCCAAACTAGAGATGATGATTAAAGGAAAACAGAGATGCTTTCTGCCTGAGCTCAGCAGTGTTGATCGTGACAAAGCAAAACGGGCCTGGAGTCATGTAAATATTTTATATGACTTAGCTAACGTGACTATTCATTTGTCTACGATATAAAAGAAGAATTGACTTAAAAGCTCATCCAAATGAGACAGTTGAGGCAGTTTTAAAAGAAATAAAGGACATGAAACTAGCAGTTGAGCTTGCCATGGCGAGTCATGATGCTGATACAAGTGTTTCTAAAGTTGAAAGTGCGGATCTAGAAAAATATGAAAAAAATTTGTGAAAATTTTATAAGTTGCGTGTGATAAAACTTGACTTTTAATGCTGTACCTGGAGCACTACATTGAGCCTAGCCGGGATAAGAGTGTACTATATGGTATAATAATCATAATAGTTAAGGTAGAATGACTTCAATTAAATAACTTTAAAAGAAAGGAAAGAAGTGATTTAAAAAATCTATAGGTAAAAAAATTGTTCCCTATAGATCAATATAGATACTTGCTGTAGCTTATACTTTACCCACTAATCGATTATGGCGGCGACTCTAGTGTAGCGGCCTCGGTTATAGCGTGATAAGCATGGTGGCGCAATACACTTTTCTTTTATCTATTTTTTTGTCCCACCAATACTGTATTAATAGTTTGTTGTGCGTGCTTTATCTCTTATTATATTGTTTGTCAGTCCAACCACTCATGTATATAGCTGGGTGTGGTCTATTAAAATGTCGTAAAGTTTACCAGGCCCCATTGTGTAGTACAACATATAGTGTGCATGACTGTGTGCACATTGGCTTTTCATAGTAGTACATGTATCTGCCCTACTATTAGTGTATAGTGTGCCTGTCCTATATTGTTATACAATACCGCCCGCATAACTGTACTATTAGTGTGTGTTTACAGGTCCCCATCGTATGCTGCTACTCGTTTTTATTCTGATTTGGCGTCGGAATGTACCTCACTCATTGAGGGATCGTCCGTGCGGCAGACATTGACAGTGATTGGATCGAGATTTAAATTTAAATGTTGCAGACCCTTCTCTACCTCAGACTCAAACTCGATCCTCAGGCAATTTTGTGCTGATTTTAATTTGGAGATACTTGAAACATCACCTACTAGAATAACTGATACTTCTAAATCTACTTTGGACATCACCAATAAAAGCTCATGTTTTATGAATGCTAAGTCACATATATTTAGTGGTATAGTGATCATATCACATACTGCCACTCTCGTGGTTAGAGGCTTTGAATGATTTGAAATAGATATTTGGGTTGATATGGAATGTATGGAATGTATTGAGGATATTCATAGCTATGTCCTAGGTCTCAATTACGTTATTAAGGAGTTGATGGATATGTTGTGTCCAAGTAGGTGGATTCGTGTTCGGCGAGTTTCTCCTGAGTGGTGTGTTGCTCCGGGTGTGAGAAGGCTGTATTTTCTACGTAATCGAGCCCATCATGCTGCATTAAAGACTAACACAAGTATCGTGTGGTCAGAGTATTGAAAGCTACGTAATGCTGTTACTTCTGAAATTAGGTCGGCAAAGGCTGATTATTTTACAAAATGCTATTCAGACGGATAAATCAAAGAAGTTTTGTGATTGTGTTTCTTTTTTGAAAGGCAAAGCCATGTACAGCATCTGAAGCACATGCATCTGCTGCTGAATTCAACAATTATTTTCTGTCTGTTGTACCATCTCTCTTATCTGATCTATGTGTGTTTGCTGATACTCCAGCTGATTTTTTGCATAGCATAGTGATGTGCCTCCTTTTCAATTCAAGGAGGTGGATGAATCCTTTCTTATACAGTATATCGATTTTGAATGATTATGATTGTAAACAAGACTTTATCTCAATCTGTTCCTGCATGTTGTGTGGAAGCAGGCCAAAGTAATACCCATACCTAAAGGATCTAGTGATCGTAACCTACTTACTAACTATCGTCCCATCTCCGTTTTAGCAGTTATGTCTAAAGTGTTGGAAAGAGCTGTCCAAGTGCAGGTTGTGAATTACTTGGACTTTCACAATCTGCTTTGTTCTAACCAATCTGGATTCCGTTCACACTAAGTTTATTGGTGCTCATCAAAAGATAAAGGATAAATGAGCTATGTCCTCCATTTTTGAGAGGTCTCGTTCAGTTCGCTCGTGATGTTATACATCTTCAAGAATCAATTGAAGGAACGATAAAAGAGTATATATGTCCCACAAATTCGAACTACTTTTGCAAAGAGGTTTTTTATTTTCGTTATATTTCTATATGGAATGGAATATTGCATGGGTAATATTTATAATGCGTATCTAGCTTGAAAGTCTTTAAAAATTTATTTTATGCTTATTATCTTTAATTGATTGTTAGTTAAATTGTATTAATTTGTTTTAGTTTGTTGTGTTTTATTTTGCTTCATTTAATAATTTTAATTTCCTGTTGGCCATGTTTGAGGGCAATTTTGTATAGAGCGAGTGGCACGATGAAGCTGTTTACCAGGTAATAAAAGTTATTCTAAGTTTATTTACATAATGCAAGACTAAATTATACCCGAATAGCTTTAGCGAATTTCGAAAATGAAGAATTCGCCTATCTACTGCCATACAAAAATGAATGCTTTTGTCTGCCATTATCGAGGGCAAGTAATTATTTTATGGAGTTTTACGGAAGTTTATAGAAATGTTATTAAACGTGATGTCACTTGCAAACAGCCAACTGAACCAAGCAAAAACTTACAGGCATGCAGTATAAACCTGTAGAGGGCGCGGCACCATAAAGTTTCACTGCACAGACTCCAGCATTTTCATATGCTAACGAAACCACAATCACTAGAAAATGTAGTCAGCAGGAGAATTTAGGCCTTCATAGCAAGCTTTAGAAACTTTAGGGCCATGCTAGGACCAATCTTCACTACAGTACAGCACTATCCAAGCTGTCAGAGAGCCCATAATCAATCAGAGTAAATTCTAGGCCTGACTGAAAAATTTTACAACAACATGTGCTCAAGGGGCGCACTCTGAGAAAACAGCGACCAGCAAAACTTTCGATCAAACTATTTAAAGATCTTTATCTTAACCTCAGTCTAAACCTTGGCCATGATTTCATAAATCCTTTAAATCTTGGAATCATCAACATCAGCAAGCCCCTTTAATGGAGAGTCAATGCAGTTCTATACCACCAAGTACACACAGAGATTACGCAGTAACACACAGACAGACAGACACACAAACAACTATACAATAATCCTCCACCCATGCTCGGGTTAATTAACTAAATCATTTTGTGTGTGGTTTTTTGTAAAGCCATATCGAATAAACAACAGGGCAAAGAAAGTGAGTGTGCTACACCTCATTCACACTTTAGCTAAAACCTTATACTCTTGGTTCAAATAATGCTATTCCTACAATATAATATCAGTATACATATATACCATTCCATGATTAACATGAGCTCCTGCAGAGAGTATAACTGTTGCATTTTCTCTATATAGACCCACTCTTAGCTGAATCAATCAAAGATTGGTTCTATCAAAAATAAGAATAAGATTTACCTACCCCAAATACACCACAAGATGGTGGATCCCAAATGAAGACATGCTATTAGGCACAGAAGGTCACCATCATGCACAACCCACAATACATATAATAGAAAATAAAGCCACACCTCCCATGGGCAATGCATGTAATCGTTAGTATGGGCAAAAGTTTAATTTATAACCACGAGCTATAACTAGTTTATATCCCGGGGGAATATTATAACTTTCCTGCCTGGGAGTGCCTACGGCTTGCAGCCCTCTATAATCTTAGCAACAGGATATAACATAATATACCCAAAGTGTATGATATAGATACTAGCTAGTGTAATAATAGGGATCGGAAACTCTTGTGATCAGAGCTTGTCACTTCTTTTGAGGACACCTATATTGCTTATGCATGCAGCCGTGTAAAAATACTTCCACTCTTCCAGTACTTGTACACATAGACAATATACAAGAGTATATACGATACAGCGAAAGTAACAACTTCAAATTTCAACTCAAATGCGTGTGACAACTGTTCGTAGTGAAGAGTTTCCAATCCCTACTATTGTATAGCCAGAAAAGTTTGCAAGGAATTTAATTGTGCGATTTTGCGAGTGAGAAAAAATCACTCAAATGAAATCTACAATACAATTTCTTTTCATTGCTAGTCCAGTCATGCCCCCCCCCCCCCCCCTTGTTTTTGAGCAAGTCACACAACTTTATTCTCGCAAATGCAGCTATACGGTATACCACTTTATTATATTTATGGTACAGTACAGGGATAATTAACCTTTTATGGCTATTGAATGTCATAATGAAGTGCTAGTGGTTGACTGCCATATACCTAACATATGAGCCCTACTGCATCTTATAACATGATATCTCTATTTATACAACTGCATGAATAATTTGCTTTGATGTTTTTATTATAATGAGGGCTCAAACAAGTACATTGCCCTGGTAGGCGTGGCTAAAACTTCAGACGGGCGCTCGAGCTCAAGTGACTACCAAGGACAAACTTATCGCCAACAGAGCTTGAGTCTACCTATGATGACTGCTTCTCGCTCTATCTTTACAGTGGTAGGCAAACATATTGGTCTAAGTTTGATCATGTTACATGAATTGGTTATACAATGAAATCGAGGTGTTTATATGCAATTTAGAGCCCTTGGGCTTTGCCCGCGGGCTCAAAATCGTATAAATGCCTCGGTTTCATTGTATAACCTATATATGTACCTGTCCCCACCCCCGTAACTGTACAGGAAGTGAGACAGGAAGTTGAGTGAATTAATGTATACATTGGTTCCCCCTACCATCATCATGTAACTAGTCTATACAATCCTTACTAATTCCTCCTGTTCCTCTTCTGATAATGGCTGCCTTCCAAAGTGCTCTTCAGAACTTTTTGATCCAATCTAACAATGAATTAAATACTCAACAATAAGGAACAAAAAGGCCTTTAATTGGCTGATGTGCCCCACCCACTTACTTTGTACTTGTCTTCTTCATTGGTGGCCATACTGTGGCGGTTCTAGAATGAATTCCGTAAAACTATTAATCAGCTCAACCGCCAATCATCGGTTCCAATAATGAATAGAAGCTCGAATAACCGTCCTAGAGAATAGCAAACAGCAAACTGAGAAATGAGAATCTCGAATTCTCAATGAGAATTGAGAAGCGTGGGTGTAGTCAGTATACTGTAATAAAAATGCGAGTAGAAATGAGAATCCGCTAATCCATTCGAGAATCCGACATTCCGACAGCCCAGCTGGCCCCACCCATCCTAAGTCAATCAACAGTGCCTCAGATCCATTGGGACCATATCCAACGGCCATCTTTGAAATGACACTAAGTAATGAAATCAATGAATATAATTATTACTATACTGTAATATAACTGCTGACTCGTTAGTACATGTATATTTAAATCCAAGTGTAATATAATGGAATCTAACCTGTATGAAGGCTCTGTCCATGATGGCTTGATGAGTGTGTTATTGCTCAGGTATTCAAGTATTTCAGCTGTTGTTTGAGGACAAAGGTTAGTATCATAGGGGTTAAAAACACACGGTGTTTCCCTCTGTAATCCTGATAGTTGAGAAGCCATCTGCCTTAAAGTAATACCTCTACCACTATCATTATAAGGATAATGAATCTAATAGGATATTAACAGTATATAATCTATCATTCACATACATTGATCTGTATGGGTCGATTATTTTGAAATCAGGAGCATATTTTGTGAGAGGATCATCCAACGAGTCAATCATTCCGTCTTGATATAAACGGTAAAGCATTAAAACCTATCATGATAGTAATAATAGTTAATAATGCATTAATATAACTAGAACTACAAGAACATACGGGAAACATTTTAGAAACACTCCCAATTCTGTAAATTGTATATCCAGCTTTGGGGTCTTTCTAGTCTTTTACACCGAATCCTTTTGTCCATATCGTCTTATATAATGATACATTAACAGCATTGCGTATACGGATGTCACCAAACCCTTCTACTCTAAAGGGGAGAGTCCCCAGACTGCCTAAGATTAATGAAGTGGTATAATGACTTGTAGTGGGCATTAGAATTGAGAATAGCTAGCTAGTACACTTAGTCCCCTTCCAGGAACCTTCCTGGTTTCATGTACTTCATAGATTTTTAGATATGTGTGCGTGTTTTCTACGTACCTTTTGATTGACTGCTGATTCTGATTCTTATCTTCACATCTAGACTACTACATTTAGTCAACAAGCACGAGGGTGCACGTGGTTCAATGTAGACTAATGGGTGTGGTTAATTAGCAGACATGACTCAGTCACGTCAGTTTGTTCCGGGGTTGTTCTAGAAGGCTACTAAAGGCAGTGGCTTTATTCTTTTACGGGAGACAATGCTAGGCACGGTGAGCTAGAAGAACAGCACATTTTTCTACTGTAAGTGATATGTAAGCTCATCATCGCAAGGGAGGATTAGCAAGTTTTATGAGATTTTTATTACAAAATTCAGATTTAGTTACTTTATTTTGTGTTTATCCAAGTGCCCATTTATCAGTTTTCTGATTGCAATTTTTTGTTAATAGGGCATTTGCACAGAAGTTTTGCATAAACGGATGCGTGGGCGTTTTACATTCTTTTGGGCGGTTCAATGGCCTTGTTGGTTCCTCGAAATGTATGGAGTAGATACGACTGGAGACCGACAAACGATTATTACATATGAAATATGTTGGTATTTCTCACGAAAATAACAGGTTTGCAAATTTTTTCTGGGATACTTCAACGTACTTATTGTGCTACCACTGATTCAGTGTAGTTTCTGAAACCCCCATAGAAGCTCTGTCTCTTTGAGAACCAATATGGCGGCCGTTTTGTGGGGTTTACGGAGTTTTTTGAAAATGTAACTATTTGTTTCGCAATATTACTAATAAGAATCTCATCAATGACCCACATACCTTAAGCCTAGTTCACAATGTGACGCTAGAACGTTACGCAAGACACTGAAATCGAAATTTATTCTAATCTGCCGTCCGTCTGCGTCAAGATTACAGAAAATATTCAGAAATTTCCAGTTGCATTCAATATTGTAAACTAGGCTTTAGTGAGGACAGGGATTGGGTAGAGGGTGTGTTTGGGTGAGGACAACCTTTCCCTCTAATTGCATGTACTGTAAGTTTGTGTGTATCATCATATATACCCTCTAATGTACTGTGTTTGGTTTCTCCTTCAATGTCTAGTAAGCCATGTCTATTATACCTGATGACTCAACACCATATTATCTCACTATACTCTCATCCCTCCTTACCAATATTAAAGAAGGCAGTGTATCTCAGGTTAACCAACACTACAACCACTTATTATGATAATAACTGTACTGGTAGAACTATTACCATATTGTCTTGCTTCATTATTTCTGGTTTTCTTACAGATATTGAAACTGGTATCATTTCTAACTACTAAGACTCCCAATGGAGATCAGCTAATATAACACGCCCTCCCAGTCACACTGACACCCTCAACAAGACGGTCACATCCTTTGAAGTACAAGGAGCTCCCACCACTGTGTTTGTAAGTAGTTATTATAAATTATTATTGATTGCGTTAACTCAATTTACTGTCATAATTAATCTACTTATTTATAACAATGTGTGATTTTCAAAGCTACCAAGTTTAGTTATAAAATTCAGAGACTTCCAAGCTAGGTATTTATTTGAGAGTTGAGACAGGTGTTTGAGCCTAATATTTATTCTCCTAAGTACATCGAATTTTTTTCCCTTACTGCTCTTTTACGTAGTGTACATGTAAAAGTAAAAGGGGCGGACCACCTGATTATTGTCACACCCCGGCGTTCTTTGGACCCAGGCGCTTGTTCCTACATGCATCTCAAGCTATACATCAGGTGTGTGTTTTAGCAAAGGCATTTATTTGAGCTTGGTGTTTAATTGGTAAAATACAATATTTGTCCTATTTTGATTGGCCGAGTGGCCCAGGTCCCACCCAAATCAGTTTTTAATGAGATAA
>JAYJLX010010121.1:3733-18087 GCA_036873525.1 Chalinula nematifera | reverse complement strand
GCATGCATATCGAAACTTCAAAATTGTCCTAATCTTCTGTTTCAAGCGAGGAGAGGTACACTAAGCAGGGTGGTTACTGAGAAGAAAATGTCGCCGTGTTTGGAAAAGAGAAACAGTAGAGCTTCCAGATATATCTATTCAGTTGTAGCATTGAGTCCTTTTTGGGGGTAAAGCAAAGAAACCAGCTTAACTTCCGTAGTTTTTTGGTTAGAGGTACAAAACATTAACAACTCTGCAACCGAAATGTGTGTGACGCACATTCTTACACTAAACTCAGCATTTTCGTTACGTAGCAAACCTAGCTTTGCACCCGTCGATAGCCCATGCTTCACTCTTTCGTTTCAACTTAATGACAAAACTGTTCAATCCATCTTCTCTGAATTACGAGCCTCCAAAAAAAGATTTTTCGTCCATTTTTTTCTTCGTTGCTAGGGATGATGACGTCAAAAGTAACAACTCGTAAGTGAATAGGGATTCCCATGTATAAGGAAATTACGCCCACGCAGTTTCCAATCCCTACTATTACTCTATTATCTATGGCTGCATGGTTGAATGAACATCATTGTTAACAACTGATAACATGTTTTAGCAGCTGTCTCAGCTTGAACCAGGACTTAAGTTACCTGTGTACTATTAACAACAAAGGGTATAGGTTACTATAATGTGTAGTGTACCGTATTGGATATTGGACTCTCTTCCTGTTTGCTGTTTCACATTCATGAATATACTTGCCAACACAATCACTATCAATAAATGAGATGGCTTCAATGTTCAATTGAGACTCCAGGATTAAGTGACTATGGCAATGGTACGAATGCAGATGAGCTTTTGTCTCTGCCAATTAATGCGGCTTCTCTAGTGCAGGTGTGGCCTGATCCTCATAAATGGAGGGTCAGGAAAATCTCAGTCAGCACTCAAATCTGGATCCAGCACAGTAAAAAATCCTGCAGTGGTAAAAAGTAACATTTACCCTTTAATAGTAGTTATTACAGTTATTCTGTAACAAAAGGGCTATAATAACACATGTGTAATTTATTAGACTCTAAATAACTAAACTAGTCTAATAATTATTATAAAACATACTAAAAACTGGCTGGGAATGAACAAGTGATCAACGTGTAGATTGAAGACGAGACTGGAATTGGGCTTAGCCAAGCAGTAGAACATGCAAAAAAAAAAAAAACTGGAAAACTGATTAAGGAACAAAAAGGATACAGGAAGTCATGGCTGGCTTTCACGAATAACGAATAATTATTTCATTAATTGTGCTAGCTGATGGCTTCCTTAATTGAAAAATGTCGAATTTGCTCCACCCTGCCCCACCCAAGAGTAATCCAAAGTGGAGTGTTGAACTTTTCAGTCCTGACTCCTGACCCCCCCCCCCCGTTGCTACAAGAGTCCAGCCAGGCCACACCACACCTGACTAATGCTTCTAAACCACAAACCTTAGTTAAAATTGCTCTTCGGCCTGTCTTTCATGTGCAAAGTATTACCAGTTGGAAGTACATGGATGAAGCTGCATATTGTCCACTAAGCCCAAGAAATACTACAGGAACTTTGGGCAATAAATTGCCTAAGCTAAAGGTTAAAAAAAAATATTAAAACTGAAAAAAAAAAAAAAATTAAAAAAAAGAATTCAACTCGCCATTTCTGTATAATTGACTCGAAAACATGGTTTAATCTTGTAGAATAAAGGCATCTCATGGAAGTTGAAACCGGGTTGGTTGAGTAATATATCTATGGTTGAAACAGATGAAGACTGAAAAGCCATGCATGATGAATTGTGGTGTGGTCACACCTATAGCTCCACCCATCAGGTATAGCAAAAAAAAAAAAATTGGAATTATACATGTTGAATGAATAGGGTATCACTTATAGTTTATCACTGGAGGTATTGTGAAGATCCAAAACCATGCCACGTACAGTCTACAATAGACTTTCAATTACCAAACATGGTGCTGATGATGGAAAAAAAAAAATCCCAGTAGATTATTCTAATGTAAAACGATCATCAAAATGAGGAACAGTAGAGTCTAATTACCCATGCAACAAAAGGTTTACTGAAGGTCAAACTCAATAAAAATTTGAGTAATGACTTGACGTTAGAACCTATTTATTTCACTGACACCGGCTCATCTTGCATGTAGCTAGATTCGAAATTGAGTATTGTAAGTCTATAAAGGTACACATTGCATGAAAGGCATCACCTTGCCTGCTCTACAGTGAGGAACTGCCATGCCCACCCAGACAGGGCCCAGCAATTAAGTACTTCTCAGTAGTGACAAGCACACAGCTTATTCACTACTGAAATCAATTAGCTATATACCATTATCATGATCTATAGTGCATGGATTAAGCTCCTTGGCACAATATATTTCTTATATAATGACATAGAAAAATTGATACTGAGCTTTACTGTTATCACTATGCATATAGACAAACAATAAAAATTAGCGGATGACAGTTTCATAGGCTGTATTCTGCTTCATTCGTAATCCATAGTCAACTAAACACAGAAATTAAGAATTTTTTTTTGTTACTAATAGGATTGAGTAATTTAAATATATATTAACCTGTATCATATGCTTGGTTTTGGGTAAATAAATCAACTAAAATAATAGAATGATAATCATACTGTCAAAAAAGCTGTTTTATACATGCAATTATAATCATGCCGGAATACCTGTGTGTGATTGTTTATTTCTCCTGCTCTGTTGTTTATTTCTGTGTATAATGATTCCTCCAGTTATTAAACCAGCACCAATAATAGTGATAATGAGACAAACAACAGATACAATAACAACTGGTACAATAACTGATATAACTAGACTCCGCTCTACTGGTACAGTTACTATAATAACCAATAATATTAACTAGATCTATATACACTACAGTACACTATTATATACCTGATGATGTGACAGTAACAGTTGTAGAGGGTATAGCTGATGATGATATTACTGTAGTATAATGGAATGGACTACTCGAAACTAAATATGATGGTGAATTAAAATGATTCATCTGCAATTTCAGTAATTTAATTATTATTTTATTTAAGCACATCTATATAACAATATACAAGTGAATATTTTGTACGTACAATTGATATCGATATCAGAATATTGTGGAGGAGATATTGAAGTGATTGTAGTAACCATAGTGATAGCGGGTGTGGCTGTTATTGTTACTCCATTTACAACATCATAACCATTGATAGAATAATCACCAGCAGGTACTAGAGTATGGATAGAACAACAGCCTTCCATTTCATATGCTATTGACCCAGTAACATAAACCGTAAATATTTCTTTTGAGCTGCTGATGAAGTCAACACTGCAGCCATCTGCAAATGAGTCTAGAGCAAAACAACACTCCACTACTGTAGTCCCGTTGGGTAACTGAGATATATTGACACTCTGAACATGGAATGTAGCTATGGGAATAAACCACAGTATAGTATACACACATTATACACTATATATGTATTAACATACATATCATGGTATAGTCAAGTATAGTATTTCCATACAATAGTGAGTAGTTTGCCTTAAAGCTCTCATTAAAGGGGCCGATAGTGTAGTTACCAATATTAGTACTTTCATCATATGATTCCCATAGATCATCTACTGTAAGGTTACTCAAGAGGGTAATTCCACTGGGAGACAATTCTTGCACAAACACTATTTCACAATTATGTACTTCTTTGATATTGTAAAACTATAAAACACAATATAATCAATTATAAGCACAAAAGGATGACATAGAACCTTAAAGAATAGACTGATATAACACATCATCATCCCAATAGTAAATCTCACTATGGTTTGCTCTTGAACCAAACTAAAGTTGATATCTATTTAAAAAGGGCAGATGATTCATCATACAGCTTGCTTGTGTAATTAACATATATACCTGTATATAGTTTACTCTGAGTATTTTCACTAGTGGGACTTGACTTATAGGTTGATTGAGTGTCAGTAACTGTTACATTAACAGTATAGTTCATACAAGAGGCCACACTATACTGTAGGGTAGTACTGGGGACCAGTACTGATACATCAGTATTAACAGTTACACTATAGGAATAGTTGACAGGAGTACAGGATAGTGGTTTATTCCATGTAATGTTCATTACACCATTATTAGTAAAGCTAATGGTGAGGTTCACTACTGGAGGGATATCAGATACAGTGAATTCAGCACTGTCAGAAGCAGTGTATGGTGGATCAGTAGTGACAACAGTACATCCGATATAAATACCGTTGTTGGTTTCATTACCAGTAATAGTGAGGGTAGAGTACGATACTGTTCCATTAGTAACGTAATAAGGGGCAACTGATGGCTCAACTGATATTCCTCTCATACTCTTGATCTCATTTGTTAGAGTATCACCCTCTATATTCCATTGAAAGGTTACAATATCATCCCTCTCTGATCCACAGTAGAATATTGTCTCTCCTCCATAACAGCCAACAGTATCAACAGGAGGAGTACTGATGATAGCTGCTGCTGATACTATATATAATAGGGTATAGTATACTGGTTGGTTATTATATTCACTCTAACCTGATACTAATCCCTCAGTATTGAGTATAGACACTATTATACTAAACACTATAATCATCTTCATACGCATATTCCTGTCTGTGTGCAGTAATGATACCACTTCACTCCAGGCCACTATAGTTAATACTTTTTAGCAATATGATTATGTAACCAAGTAACTTAAATAATTTTTTTTTAAGTTTAGCTTTAATTCTCAACATAAATCAGTAATTTAATATTACATGAAGCTGCATGCATGCATGTATATAATATTATAGTACATTATCTCTTTTGCCTGAATTAATTGTGAAAGAAAAACTTGCATGTAATTACTAACAAACTTGATTTATGATATGATTCATGAGAATATCAAGTTATGTGCAAAACAGTATACAGCATGCATTTATGTAGGGTATATATAGATCAATCTGTTTCACAATTGAACCAGCTGCCATATGTGCATATTGCTATCTGTCAGCAAATGGTGTACTATTCATAACACTGATGTATGTGTTCAGACAATAATTATACAAAAAAATGTATTGTATATACAAACAATTGATAATTATACAGTAAAGCAGGAAAATTGGCATAGCATAATGTATGTATGTATGTATGGGGGGTGTGGTTTGGTAAATCACATTGGGACTGCTCTCTTGTCCAACTTGTGATTCTTCAGCCAGGCAACTTGAAGTGAAATCAACTTGAATTTATGTATAATTATATGTCTCTTATTTATATCAGTGGCAAGCAACAATTCTTTCTAATCTGAGCTGCATTCTATGAAATAAAGATCATATGACAAAGATGATCATAATTGTTATATAAGATAATTTGTAAGTAAATATAACAGTGCTCATACTGAGTTGGCAATTTAATCACCTGCCTTTATCAAACCTCTATATGAAAGGTAGATAATGCCTATCACATGGTACAAGTGATCATGATAATGCACCGAAGCCATACCACTTTATATTGATGCCTTATACCATTATAGGAGTTATGAACAAATCCACATTGATTCACACTAATGAAACATTAAGCAATAAATCAATTTTGCAATTATGCATGGCATCATCGCTAATACAAAATGCATGCTTCAGGGACAGATATCATGCTGCCGGCAAGATATACTTGACTTGATGTTCTCAAAAATGCATGATGCTTTGAAACAAATTTGTTTAAAATGGTTTATAATTAAGTGGGCGTATAGCAGTGCTGTGCAAATGTGAATAAGTTAAAACAGGTTATCTCACATAGATACACACACGATAGCATTATGCTTGAAATACCGTCAACAAGTTGTGAACCAGCATTTTGTTATTATACAAGTGTTAAATGTCATTATTAACCCTTCAACAACCATATGTGTCATACCGAAACTCTGCATGCCCACAACATTAAAGTCCATATCTAAGCAGTAAAAGCATGTCTGAAGCTGACTTTTTGCATTTGCGAAAAGTAAAATTCCTAAAAAAATTGACCGCATTTTGTGCCGCCGCCCCCCCATAAAACTGTACTTATATACGGGTGGGTATCTGAGGGGGGGCTGGCCCCCCCTTAGACAGGGTTCGAAGGAACGCAGCCCCCTCACCACGTTTTGGAATTTTGAGTTTGAGGGGTGGTCAGAGATGCAATCTCAGCGTTTACAGAATGCTTGAGTATGATTTGGAATCATCAGATGGCGGGTCGGGTGTGGCTGGTATGGGGCGGGGCTGGAAAATGGTGGAAGCTCAGTAGTATGAAATTGGTGGTAATGCTGATCTTCTGATCAACCCGTTTCCATGGCAACAAGGCCAGTGCAAAATTTTTGTCACTGAGTGAAACTACTAGACATGCTCACATTCACACGGGAGTTTGGTTACAGTGGGTGTCACGGTACAGTCGGAACTGACATTCTACAAGTGCTGAGTCAACAAGACTGTACAGGCCAAAGGTTAATTCGGTTACTAAAGGCTTAATAGCTTCAAAAAGCTATTGATTTAACTTAACAAACGATTGGTAATATATAATATGACTGAGACTATTGTTTTGAAAAGTTAGAAAGCAAGTTTTTTAAGATATCCACACTCTAAAAGTGCAGCAGCATCATCATTGAAAACTATAACTATGATAGGATATAGCTATGCATGCATAATGTATGTAATCGAAAGCAGAAAGTGTTGAGGGTGGGTAGGAGGGCATCTAATTCAGCCTTTCAATTAATATTATTACTTATTGGCAGTATTCTTTTTGTAGCGGAGCCTGTAATACAATATCCTTCATATCTAAAAGCAAGTGCATGCGTATTGAAGGTTTCAACATTATATATTCGTACTCTAGTCAGTGGTACTGTATGTGGTTACCCTATAGTGGTACCAATGGCTATCCATACAATGCTATTAGTGGTACTATTTATGAAATATAAATTCCCTTGTAATTGGAATTATTACTATTATAATATCATTGTTCAAGTTCGCCAATTAACTTTATTGAATAAAACAAAGCTAAACGTTTTGGCCACCTCAAGCAGCCTTCCTCATTGTCTGAGCTATATGGAACCTGCCTTACCTGTACCATCCCCTTTCCTTTGTACTCCCTCTCTCTCCACTGATTAGTCCAACCCGCTTTGTTTCGATTCAATAAAGTTAATTGGTGAACATGAACAATGATAATAATACTATTTATGGTCAAGTACAATCTTTATGTAATCAATATGTTATATGTTGGTTCGGACGTTACATTGACAATATATTAAAGGTCGAAATCCCCCAACTGAGCAATTTACGCTGACATACCGTTCAGCTAACACAATATCACAAATTTAAGTTTAAAAAAATTTGAACTATGAGATCATGATATAGTAAAATCAAACCATCACTTTCATTCCTGACACTATATAAGTATACATATACAATTGCCGGAGACCTTTTTTTTACCTTGGTCAAAATAATAATGTAGTGCTCCTAGCCTCTTGATAGCTGGATCTGATGTCTATTATAATCACAAACAAGTATGAATATAATTAATACAGGTAAGTTTATTCATGATAACAGATAAGCAGTGTACTATAGACTGAATCATGTATATAATTCCCATGCATGGTATATATTGATGGGATGGTATTTCCCATACTATATAATGACTGTCATTTTATTGTGCTAATATACATGCATGGATTATTTTAAAAATTACAATTATATTTTAGGTCTAGTCAGGTGGCCTGCAGTACTTGCCAGCATGAAATGAGTTCATGTAAGTGTATAAGGCCATGCATATGATATGCATCATGTATTACCTTATCTTGTGTAATATGAACGTGAGGCACAGCACTATTAATGAATGTATTACTGTTAATATATTGACTCTGGTCCAACTTCAGGTCAGGTCTAAGGATACAAGATTGAGACGATGGTTTAGAAGAAGTGTGTCCAGGAATTTTATCAATGACATCCATTGAGGGCAGAGGCTGTGGTTCGTCACTAGATGACAAATCCTACAATAAAAAACAAAATTAACAAAAACAAAATCAATAAAAAAGCGCAGACGGAGAAATTACAATACAATACGTAGTAAAATACACTGCAGTAATTAAAATGTGGCATTACTATAAATTGAGAACATATAGAAGGAAATTTTCATTGCAGCTCTATTTATGTGATTGCTAATTTAACCCTTTAACAACCATAGACGCTTATACACGTCATAAACTCCGCCCACAACATTTATGCCCATATCCAAGCAGATAAAGCTTGTCCGAAGCTGCCTTTTTGCATTTGCAAAAAGTGAAAGTTCCTTTAAAAAGTGACCACTTTTTGCGCTGCTGCCCCCCACAAAACCGTGTATACAAGGGGGTTTCTAAGGGAAGGGGGGGGCTGGCCCACCCTTAGGTGGAGTTCGAAGGGATGCGCCCCTCGCCACTTTTGGGAATTTTTGAATTTGAGGGGTGCCGAGACGCAATCTGAGCGTCTACAGAATGCTTCAGTATGTTTTGGAATCATTAGGCGGCATGTCGGGTGTGGCTGTATGGAGGTGGGGCTGGAAAATGGCGGAAGCTCCTCTGAAATTGGTGGTTATGCCGAGCTTCTGCTGACCCCGTTTCCATGGCAACAACGACAGTGCAAAACTTCTTTCACTGAGTGGAAGTACTAGATATGCTTACGTTTACACGGAGTTTGGTTGCAGTTGGTGTCACGGTACGGTCACAGCACTGTTCTGCAAGTGCTGAGTCAACAAGACTGTACAGGCCTAAGATTAATTTGGTCACTAAAGGGTTAAGCACTGTGCAACGTATAAATTACATAGCATAAAATTGTTTACATAAATGACAGCAGAAAAATTTCCCAAACTATAATTATTAGTGTGAGGAAAAATAAAAGTCTGTGGAAATCATGTTTTCCTTGTTTGCTATCTCTGTGGTAATTGATGGTTTAGTCATACCAATGATACAATTGTTGTCAGTACAAAGCTACAAGTAGGCTGTTTTTCTATGTTTACTCTCTTCAGTTCTATTTGGTGTGAGCACTACTTAATCGGGGTATCATTGTGTGACATACATGTATATGACTGCTAAAACATACAGGATATTATTTCAATAACACTGGCAATGCGTTGCCATGGAACCTTTGATCTTAGCTTTGGAAAAGTATAAACTCATTGCGGCACGGTACGCACTGATGTCACACAGATAATTTTAAAATTTTTGTCGCAGGCCATGTTGGTGATGAAAATATTGGTTTTATGCTTTTGTTTCAAAACTATACGACGGAATATTGCCGGCTCTTTTTACCCCGGCAGTATTTTGCATTACATTATAATACCTGTTTTTGTATTTGAATACGACATAACCTCTGTAATCGCAATAGAAACAATCCAAAATCCCCATCACCTTGTGCAACACAAAGTGGTTCACTAACATGGCCAACAAAAAATGTCAAAAATATTAAAATTATCCGTACATCACCGTGCAATGCATGGGTCTATGGTCAGTATACAGTACATGTTTATAATGGGATTGAAGAGTACTCACAAAGTGTCGGATAGTCTGTATTTGTTGAGTAACATCAATATCACTGAATTCAGTCGGAGTCCTTATGAAAATGGGTGAGGTTGGTTTTTGTATGGCAGACAATTCCATCAACTGATGATGCATAACAGAGTGAACAGACTGCAACTGATAGCTGTTATTACTTGTAGGATCATCATAAGAATTGTCTTTGCCATTCATGGATATATCCGATTCTTGATCCAAATGATCAGATGAAGGCACTATGCAGTAAACAAGATGAAAATTCAGCCAATAACTGGAAATAATCATCATTAATTTAATAACTGAAAAGTACACATAAAATCATGCAAGAGCCATGAATAATGCACGTGAATTTGACGGCAGGAGTGAATGCACAGCAGACTTTAAGTACAAAACTAATGTATAAAGTATGAGCACTGTAACTGATGTAAGTGTATAATGCAATAACAAATATACGTATATTAAATGTAATTTGAACTAAAAACTATAGTTCATTAATTCTGAAAGTATATCCTCTTGCTATAGTTTTTATTGTATGGGAAAATAACAAATGGATGCAAATTTAATAATACAGAAGATTATTGGAAATAACCTAAGTATTCTTTAATTGGGTGCCTCACATTCTCATAAAGCATACCAGCGGGTCAAACATGCACTTGATTATGATATGAACAATACATTTCTTTAAGTTCATGACAAATGCACCAAAATACATAATTATATAATATATAGCTACAGTATAAAACAATTTTTTACCTTGGTCACGTGATCTTTCCTGATTCTGGATATCTGGATCTGATGTCTATTAAACAATCATGCACAAACAAGTCATGAATATGAGTATTATCGCGCACATAAGTTTATTCATGATAATAAACATTGTGCTGAAACTGCTGACTGAAACAGTACAACTAAAGGTTGAATGCAAACTATGTGCTGACAATAGGTATAATAATGAAGTTTATTATATTATCAAGTTAGCAATTGTGCACTGGTTGCAAATCAAAAAAAAAAAATACTGCATGCCCTTCAAGGTTATACATGTAGTAAACAAGCTAGTACTACATGCATAATTATTACCTTATTTTGTGGGACATGTGGTATAGGCTTAGCACAAGTTGGTAGGTCAGGAATCTCGGCTTTTAAAATGGCATTACCCTCATGGCTCAGTTTAACATATTGACTCTGATTTAACTTTAAAGGATCAACTTGATGAAGATTAGAAGAAAGAGAAGACGGCCTGACAGAAAATATCGTGTCTGTAGGAATTTCTTCATTGATAGCATCCATTAAGGGAGGAGGTTGTTCCGCACTATGAGATGACACATCCTATAGACATGAGTACACTATATCATTTATGTGAGGCTTGCTATATAAGCTTAACTAATTGCCTAGCTCAACTATTACAATATAATAATACTGATAGTGGACGTTCTAAGGAAGGGACATGTATATAAAACAATACAAAGGACACTTGCAGTGTCCGAAATAGACTCGCATAGATTTTGACATCAAGGAGAGGGTCAACCTCTCTATAAAGCCTTAATTGTTCACAATATGACGCTAGCGGGATGTTACGTTGACGCTGGAATAAAATCCTAGTCTACTCCAATGTAAATGCATCAAAAAGGTCAAGTCTCCCACACAACGTTGCTCTAGCATCATAATTATATTGTGAACTATAGGCTTAATGGACAAAGCACTTAATTTAAATAGGGTTTAGTGTCCTTATATATATTCAGAGGTTCCAATGTATTAATGATAATGCTAAATTATTAAAGAAATGTTAATTAAATGATGAACATGCATGCTGATTACCTTATTTTGAGCAGTATCACCATGGCGTATAAGCTCAGCATAACTAACTTGTGAATCATAAGCTTTGGGTCGAGCATTAACTAACTGGCCATGGTTCAATTCAGCGTATTGACTTTGTTCTAACTTTGCTTTATTCTGACTAAGGCTAGAAGAACAAGAAGGCAACCCAATAGGAGATACATGTGGAGGCATATCCATGAAGGGAGGTTCATTATGTGACACAACCTATACACAATTCAGAAAACAAGGGCACAAATTATCTATAACACAAATGTATAGGTATACCTATATGTATACGCATGCATAGTGCATGTGATAATGATAATTATGACAATATTCTATTGAACATACACGTACTTGTAGCTGGTCCCCATTAGAGCAGGTTTCCACATTATCATAATGTGGTTGAATAATAATGGCACTCTCATATTGAGATGAATAGTATGTTGATGGAAACGAAAGAGTTGGTGGAGTATTTAGCTCTCCATCATAATCGAGTACAGTTTCAGCAGCAACATGACTAGTTACAGAGCCAGGAGGATTCAATTGGATAAGCTTCAAGAGTAATAAAGCCAAACAAAAATGAAACCAGATTAACAAATATGACTGACATAAACTCATGCAATTTGCTTTGTGGATCTATTCCCAGTATACCAACATAAAATTTTACTCAGCAAGTGTCATTCATATTGCAAATCTGCTATAACAATAAAACATTACATATAGTTCTTACTATGGGGATATATTCTACATGGTCAAGATCAACAGTACCATGAGTAGGGGCATGTTCGTTAACAATCCTCAAGTTCTGTTGCAACTCATAATATCTTCAAAACAAAAATAATTATAGGTAACAATATTAATGCATGTATAATAAGTTCATGCAGCTTACACATTGCTTTGAACAGTGAATTTTTTAGTCAACGCATGTTCTTAAAAAACAATCATAGATAAATGACTAGTGAAATAGAATGTTAGGAGAGTTATATAACTTACCACAATTAAAGTTTCGGCTCTGCTTCTGTTTAATATTTCTTATTTTAACAATAATGAAACCACCTATGACAATTAACACAAGAATGATTATAATTGCTATACTAACACCAATAATGACTCCAATAAAATCTGAATCTATTCAGGGTGAAAAAATTAATTAAGTACAGATTAGATAACAGTCGATCCACACTATATATACATTTATTTACTTGGAAAATTATTTTCTCCTATCACAATGACAAAACTAGTAACCGAATAATATAAAGAAGCAGGAATTCTGGAAGAACTTAAGAGAGCGGTAGTTGACTGGATTATACTTGATGTAGTTACAGTATTACTTGAATCTATAATATTAAATTAAGGAAAATAACAAACTGATCATGAGAACAAAAAAAAACATACAAGAATGTGAAGGACTAGGTATTGAAGTGATTGTAGTATCCATGGTGATAGCGGGTGTGGCTGTTATTGTTACTCCATTCACAACATCATAACCATTGATAGAATAATCACCAGCAGTTACTATAGTATGGACAGAAGAACAACAGCCTTCCATTTCATATGCTATTGACCCAGTAACATAAACCGTAAATATTTCTTTTGAGCTGCTGATGAAGTCAACACTGCAACCATCAGCAAATGAGTCTAGAGCAAAACAACACTCCACTACTGTAGACCCATTGGGTAACTGAGTTATATTGACACTCTGAACATGGAATGTGGCTATGGGAATAAACCACAGTATATAGTATACACATTACATGGAGTATAATACACAATGGATAAACATATACGTATCATGGTATAGTCAAGTATAGTATACACACACATTATACGGATTAACATACATATCATGGTATAGTCAAGTATAGTATTTCCATACAATAGTGAGTAGTTTGCCTTAAAGCTCTCATTAAAGGGACCGATAGTGTAGTTACCAATATCAGTACTATCATCATATGATTCCCATAGATCATCTACTGTAAGGTTACTCAAGAGGGTAATTCCACTGGGAGACAATTCTTGCATAAACAGTATTCCACAATTTTGTACTTCTTTAATGTTCAAAAACTACAGAAGACAGAATACAATCTACTATAAGTTAATTGTTAAATAGACAAACAGATCAGGCCAAACCTTAAAAAACAGATCAATATAACTCTGTTTATTGTCAGCGGCAAATCTCACTATACCACTTCGTTCTTTAACCAATATAAAGCCAATATCTATATATAATTGGCAAACAAAACGAGTACATGAAACTTATTCAAGTTAGTCACGATGATTATTATAGTAGAACGCTAGTCATAATAAATTTTCAGTTTATTTTTTTTTGCACTCTAGTCAAATGATCATCAATGAAGCAGCACAATGAAAATTAAGAATTAATTAAACCTGTTTGCATTTAGAGTTGATCAATTTAGTCAGTTAATTTACTGAATACCGTGTAATACATAAGTATAGGTTATATACCAATTAAGGTAAAGGTTTCTATGGGATTTATCACACCGAGCGACAAAGTCACAATTAAGGTGTGATAAATCCGATAGAAACTGTACCATGACTATTACTGCAATGTATAAATTAACTTTAATAACCCAGGCAGTGTATGTAATATCTCAATTTATTAACCTCCTTTATTCTGCAATTTGATTGGTCAATTCATACTAGTCATGGTACAATATATAATAATTCTACCATGACTAGTATAACTTGACCAATCAAATTGCGAACAGGGAGGTCAATAAATTGAGATATTACACCTCCCGGGGGTGGGCCCCAGGAACAGTTATTACTATTGTAACTTAATTAACATTTTAAGTCCCTTCATTCCACTGCATGCATGTATCACTAAGTCATTGTAAGTAATCATTAGTAATGCATGCATGGCTCCGAGTGTAACATCAAATTTGTACGCACAAGCTTCCGGTCGAGGTGCTAAAAATAGAGCATGAGGCGAAGCCGAGTGCTCTATTTTTAGCACCGA
>JAYJLX010010010.1:0-18089 GCA_036873525.1 Chalinula nematifera | reverse complement strand
ATTATTATTATTATTATTATTATTATTATTATTATTATTATTATTATTATTATTATTATTATTATTATTATTATTAAACCATTGTGTAGCACACTTGTCTGTGTTCCTGCATTATTTAATAATGAATAAAGATCCACGTTACCTGGTGAGTTGGTTTGAGTCATGCTTGCCACCATTGCTTGATCTATCATGTTTTTTCTTTAGTGTTTCTATCTGGTTGCACGAAGCTACCAAAACTATTACAAGGGAACGGAAATGAGACTAAAAGCAATGGAGATACTTTGGACATTCTGTTTGTCAACTTCGGTATAAAAACTGTAATTAACCCGAGCATGGGTGGAGGGTTATAGTAGTTGGTTTGTGTGTGTGTGTGTGTGTGTGTTACCATGAAAACTTTGTGAATACTTGATGGTAGACTGACACTCCATTAAAGGCGCTTGGTGTCCATAATTCCATGAGTTAAAGGGTTCTTGAAAAAATGGCAGAGATTCAAACAAAGATCATTGACAATTCTGATCGATAGTTTTGTTGAACGAACGCCATCTTTTTTTGGCCGCGCCTCTTGAGCACATGTAAAAATTTGTCAGTCACGCCTAGTTATAATTTTGATTATGGCCTCTCAGATATCTGCTTGGCAGTTGGATACTCGCTTGGACTGTTGCCTGTTGACGTGTTGAGACCCTTGCTCAAGGTTAAAGGCTGAACTTATTACAAAGGCCCAAAATCATTCATCTTCACGCTGCTGGATTATAGTGATTGTGAATTTTGTTAGTGTGAAAACTTGTTAGTCTACTCTACAAGTTTAGATGCTTGTAAGTTTTTACTTGGTCCACTTGGTAGTTGAAGTGTAAAGAATCTTGACTAAAGTAGAATCTACATATATGTTGTATGAAGGCCTTTTGTGTGCTTTAGTGACTTAGTGTGTGCCACTGAGACTAAGAATCTGGCATTTTAATATTGCTATAGTGTGCAGGACTTGCTGGTGTGAATGTTGTCCAATATGTTTGTACTGAATGAATTGTATATACATGCATCACCGCAAGGGTTTAGCACTTTAGTGCTTTCATTAACTATATTATTTGTACATAGACTTAGTCTGTACTACATTACGATGTACTAATGTGTTATACACATGCAGCTATCATATTTCTCTGCTCAGTCTGTTGCTATTCAACATACATGTACATGTAGTGCACTGTATTTTGAGAAGACTTGTAGTATAAACTGGTATACCTTAATTCTTCTAAAAATTCACCATGAGAATTTCAGGATAATTAATTTTTGTAACGAATAATTGAAGGTTAACTCAAAAAGTTATCACCTTATGCAATTGTTTGGATCACAACTATAGTACAGTTAAGTGGCACAACGAAAAAGCTATGTCTAACTGTGAGTAGAAGTGATCTTTCTTTCATGAAGCAAAATCAAACAGAATACAAGTCAACAATAACCAATAGTTAGGGTGTTTTTGAACTTTTTTTCCAATATTTAAAATTAGAGGGACAAACTTTAGATTGTGACATAGAGTCGTAGACTATGATTTGTCTGCTCTACTCATGTATTCTTGGGATTCGCCATAGTGTATTTTTTATTATACTAGTATTTTTTGGAGGAATTACATGTACCTTAAAAACCATCAACTGAATTGTTTGCAGTGCTGTAACTACATGTATATATTTACATGTACTGCTTCTCTATGTTATTCTGTTGTACAGGTTTGACCATCTGTTTTTTTCCTGTTCAAAAATTTGCCCCTCTAATTTATAGGAAAAAAATTTAATTTACCTGAATTATTTGCCAATTTTTGGAAGACATGTACACATTATAATTGTAATGACTATATACCTGTAGCTCTAATAATTTGAGTGAGAATAAAGTACCGTCATATACATACATGTATATAATTGGAAATTTCTTGGAAGATATTTTTGTGTATAAAATTTTCATGGGGATAAATTTTCAAGGTTTTCTTTTCAAAATTACTATAATGTGTAATTGTGCTGGATACCAAGGTTGAAAAGGGACTCATGAAAAACTTAATTTTCACCCACAGCAATACAGTAGACTGCTTTATATATTTGTCCTTATAATTCATGCATTGATATACATGTAGAAGGTATATAATACTGACTCATTCACATGTTTTTTTATGTAAAAACATGCAACAGCATACTGTGCTCGTTCTATTAATTTCATTGCATATGCATGCACACTTCATCATGCACATGATTACTAAGTAGGAAAAAAAAATTAGTTATGTTTGTTTACACTATATATCTGTCACAGCATGGCATGCTTCCAAACAAGGAGTTATTGTAAATTTGACGTCGGCTGTTGTCACAGTTCCTATCTCAGTTTCATATTCTATTTTCTCTTCAGCCCAAACAGTTTTTTTACTTTCGTGTGTACATATACTGTCTTTTCTGAAAAATTTTTCTTCAAGTCTTAACCAGGCATTATTAGCTATATTAGCATTTTCATCATCAATATCAAGTAAAACTGATTTTAGAATTTTTGGTGCTACTGAGGTAATCCCTATGTCCCATCTTGTGGCTGCTGTTGAACCGCATACATTGCCCAAAAAATAGCACTGAGTGTCAGCATCATTTTCGCTGATTAGAAACAATGGAGATCCAGAGTCACCATCCTTTACAAAGTCTTCGTCCTCTCCTTGTTCATTGTGTTTTGATGGAAACATTATAACTGGAAGTTTGAGAAATTTCTGTTGCTTAGTTTTAACCGCAATTTGGAAATAAAACTGTAAACCTCTCAGATCATTTTGCTCCAAGACTGGTTCCATAGCTTGATCTTGATCATTATTAATATGACCTTTATTAGTGCCTGTTTTCAGAAAGGCTATCTTTAGTGTAGCCTCTTCGTCACTGCACATCTGAGTCCATATATCAATCAATTTTTCCACTTTGATTGGTTTTTGCTTCTTAGTGGATAGTGGTTCAGCAGTAGAGTTTTTTGGTGGAAAATAATGCACTTCCTCAGGCAAGCGTTTCGGGGTATTACATTGAGCTTGTTGCAGTGGTACTTTATGTTGTACTGACATTTTCTGTGGTTGATTTGTTACCGATGCTTTCTGTTCCGGTGTGGTGTTAATTTTTTTTTCTTTTTCTTTTATGTTGGTTATTTGATTTTCTAGCTGTGATATGTTTTCCATTAATATTGGATGTTTAGATTTTTCTTTTATTAGCAATATCTTTTTCATAAGTTTGTATTTTAAGTTAACAATAAGATTTTCTTCCTCTTTTATCAAATATGATTGCAAAATGATGTTCCCAGATACAATCCTGTGTATCTCTATTTTGTCATCCTGTCTTTTACCATCAGAACCTTGATCGGCATATTTATCTAGTATTCTCAACACATCCTTGGCATCAGATTGAGCACTGATAACATCTTTTTCAAACTCTTCTACAAAATTTGCAAAAAAATCTCGAGCAGTCTTAGGCTGGTGCTGAAAAAGCACTTCAAAAAAGACATCTTCATAATTTTTTCCACTGATAACCATTTTTGCAGCATGCTGCTTCTTTATCTCTACTATTCTTGCAGAAATGTCCTCCGTAAAGCTAATGTTTTCCAATGAATATGTTTTTAAACGCAAACTTATGTACTCTTTGCTGATATTGGCTGCAGTAATTAGAGTTTTATCAAGCTGTAATTTATTTGGTTTTCCTTGTGGCAGTAATGGATTGCATATTAACAGAGCCTTGTTGGTTACTGTTTGACTGGGAAGTGATCGCATTCTAATTCCACAGCAACAAAATGTGAATCTATTTACAAATCGAAGTACACCAATGTCCACTGTATAGAACACTTCATCAGGTTCATCTAAATAATCTTCCTGGAGTAGATCCATGCATGGTAGATCAGGATGTTCTGTGCATATACCAAAACGACTGCAGCAATACTTTAATTCTTGTTCACTACTGTCTGGTAATGTACTTGTAATAAAATACTTGCTTTTTCTCATTAGCTCATGTTGTTTCCATGGATGATTGGCATACCTCAAGCAATCAGGAGCAAATGGCTTTTTTGCATCATAGCGTTCCACTAAAGTGAATGCTGGTGGACTCGCGACTAGTTTTGCATCATGAGGAGGTGTGTCCATTAGTGTATCCTGGTCCGGCAATCTTGGTTGAATTGACTCATCACCTGGGTCAAGTTTCTTTTCTTCAGCACAAATCTGTTTAAATAGTGGATCATTTGGATTTATAGGCAAAATACAATGAGCACAGGTTATAGCAAAATGTGTAGGATAATGCTTTTTGCCTTTTGCATTGGTTATTTCAACTTCTGCTTTAACTAAGCATGTGATTGTTCCAATCGGCTGCCGTTTATTATTAAGTAGTCTTGATCCTCCATGCTTTAAAGTTTTGGCATTTGGGAGGACAACCATTGGTTGTATTTTTAAGAATTCTTTGCATCGCTTGCTATCTACTGTAAATGGTTGAGCTGCTTTTATTCTGCCTGTGACATCATCTAGTATTGCTTCATGAGATCCTTTGTCTGCAAAGACATCGTCGTGTACCATTAAGGTGAAGCAAGGAAATTTTTTGTCGTTTAAACCAAAACCAACTCCAACAATTTTTTTATTACTAAAATGGCAAGGGATATTATAATCCAATCATGTATGGGATTATAGTTAATGATTAACTCACTCAAATGCTGCAGAAAGTACCGTATCATTCAGTTGTGTTTGGGTTTTATCGGTGAACATAAAGAAGAAATCATCAAGATATCTATAATTTTCCACTTCTTGGTCACTCAATAATCTCACTCTTGGTTTCTCAGTGCTCTCAGATGATGTGCCACTTGAAGAGCTCGCTATTTTGTCAGTTTTGATTTCTGCATTGCCACTCTGATGCCCTGCTGTTGTTTTAGCACTGCTGCAAGTCTCCAATGCTGTGCCACTCTTCAGATACCTTGGTATCTTCTCTGATGTCGTGTTCTGAGCTAGCAGCGTATTGTCTTCATGTGATTGCTTTATTTCATTTTGATGGCCATGTAAAGCATGACTTTCTACATCTGGATCTATATACAGTAAAAAATTTATTTCATGCACTCTGCTGGCTAATCTTTTTGTTTGTTTGAGACTTACCCATACTCAATTGCCTGATTGCTTCTTTGTTAGTTGTCATTTTAAATCTTGCTGGCTGCTCTTGGCAATGTGTGTAATTTGATATGATATACTGATTTTATGCTCTGTGCAGCGCCAGTATGACCAATTTTATTCATTGAAAGTATCGTGTCATACATGTTTTCCCATGTCATGAATAGTAGTGAAAAAAGTATTATATTTTTAGCAAAATACTTGTAATTCTCATCTATATACACATGTACTTATAATAGTGTTGTTACTGTGTACTACAACGTTAAATGGATGACACGCAGAGCTAGGTATGCATGATTTCAAGCAATATTGGGTTCTATAACTCTCACTTGTCTTCTATTGCCTTACTGAGTTCTTGCAGATCGTAAATCCAAAAATAAGAAGAAAAAAATGCAACAATCTACTATTCAGGCATTTTTTTTATTAAATTAAAACACATGCATAAGTTTTTAGTTTTTATTAATTATTTTGGTTAATTTAGACTGCATACAACATACTATGAAAATTAAATACAACATAATTTTTAAAACCTAAATTATATGCAATACATGTACAGTGTAATTAGTTAAATTTTGCTTGAAACTCTTTGGGTGAAGCACCTTGAAGTTTAACAGTAAAGATTTTCCCATCATAGGTGGTCACTGTTTGCTGTGTGTGACAAAACTTGCTAGTGTTTTCATATGCTTCTATATCAGTCCATAGTATCTGTATACAGTACAGTAGTGATATATATAGTACCTGGTGTACAATTCAGTTCTTAAGCTAAACATACATAGGGCAATTTTTCAGCAACTTAAGGCTAAATAATTTGAAAATTTTAATGGGGAGAAAAGTTGCTTAACCACATCAAAGAGGTAAGGAACTAAGAGTTGCCAAGTGTATGTTGGGCTTTATAGGGTCTTAAAATTTTTTTCTGTACCGTTGTTGTTTTCCATTTAAAGTCCTCGTTGCCATTTTCAGAAACATCAATTGTAAAGCTTGTAAAGGAATCGCTCCATGCACTTTGTAAAGCACTGATCGTTGTACTTTGATACTCAAAACCTTTGTCTTCAGCATAATTTGTTACTTTCTATTAAAATACAATTAAGTTGGGCAGTAAAGTAAGTCATTAAAATGTATACATGTAGTTTCAATGGAATCTGACTTACCTTCATTTCTTTTTCACTTCTTGGTACCACTGCCACATCAACTGTAGCTGAATCAGAAACAATCTTTTTAAACAATACCACTAAGTTAAAACATTTAACTGGTGGTATCAATTTTTCTGCAGAATCTACCTGAGCTACATTACAAAAAAAATTGCTTTATGATCATAAATCTAACTAACTGTATTAAATGCTAACGTTGAGAAGACATGCACTGTTGCACCTGTTCCACCAGGTGTTCTATGTCTGGAACTGGTTTTGTATATTTTAATATTTCACTTGAAAGGTTATACTCAAGCTTTTCATCCAATGAGAATATTAGATTCTCCCATTTTTTGTCATACAACGAATACTTAAGATCCTGTTCTTGCTCTGATGGTATTTTACTAGTGGATGGAAGCAAGCATACCACCACACAGCAATCTTCTGCTTTTTTTATCCCACCATTTTCCCGTGTGTAAACTTCTATCTTTTTTTCTTTCAGTTTTTGTTGTATTTCAACTTCTTTTTCTTTGGAATCTGGGTCATCTCCAACAATCAAGTAAACTATAATTATAAGTATAAAAGATGTTTATTTTTCTGGCTGGAAAGTTGAAACAAAATTTAATTGACCTTTGTTTGCTTTCAGATTATTGCTTTGCTCATGTTCTACACGCATCTGTGCTGAGCACATTGGCATCTCTAAAGAGGTGTACATTTTTTAAAAATAATTTTATGAACGCATGAATGACTTACTTGAATGCTCTGGCTCCATCTTGTTTGTTGTGTTGCTGTAATATCTTGTTAACTCTGCACTCTACTTGCAATTAACGTTTCTCATAAATCTAGCATGATCGGAAAGAACAAAATTCATTGACCTCAGCAATGAGATCGATGTTAGCGTGCATATAATAATACTTAATTTTGCTTGATTAGCATGTGAATGGAAAATTTATAGTGAACTCTTGTGTTTTGAATTACATTTAACTTATACAATGATTCTCGTTTCAATTTGTACTTACCTTTTTTGTTAAAATCATGAATAGTGGACTTTCCATTATTCTAGTGAAACTGTTATTGTGGTCACTAATCAAGTGACTATTAGGAAAGGGTAACCTTTGTAATAAACTAGGCTACTGTACTAGCTACATGTACATGTATGTTTTACATGTATTTGATTCAATTGGGGCAGTAGTGGCTTTGTATTTATAACTGTATGTGCCTCCCACAATCTCTTTGTATTAAGCCTATTTCTTATTTCAACTTCAACAGCCTCTCTATGTTCAACTAACCGACCAGGTGCTGCAGCGAATACTAGAGGTAGTGGACACTGAAGACAATGAGACCAAACTGAAGAGTGTATTTGTTGAGGCTCGGGATGTTGTTGCCAGCCAGATTGCTGAGGATCTTACTGAGTTCAGACATAAGAGGACCCTGGGCCTGGGTAGTCTATATGGAGAACAGAAACTAACAGGTATACATGCATGGCAGTTAGCCACGTATACTCCCTATACAGTACGATAGTTAGTCACACCCCTTATTATGTATGCACTAATAACCTATATGTGTATATTATATTGGCTGATGGAACTTATTATAAGTTATTGTAGTGCATATACATTGTATATACATGTACAGGCATATACATGTACTGTATATTTATGATTACTTTATTTCAACAGATAACATGACCAACGCACGGGAAATTGATGTAGCCAATTCAACTTTAGGAAAAGTCATGAAATCATTGTCGTAAGTTTCTCACATACTGTACCAGTACAGCATTGCTAGTACCTATACCAGTACAGTGTTGCTAATACATATATCGTTTATCATTAACTTATACATGTGCAATACGTTTACATTACGTCACTATTTAATAAATCTTCATTTTGCTTTTTTTACAGAAACGAAAAGTTTGAAAGCATTCAAACCGTAAACAAAAAGTAAGAGAGCCTGTGATTACATCACTCAATAATAATGTATTTTATATTCCTTATATCTCCTTATAGTCAAGCATTGTGTGACTCACTAACAACATTCCTATCTGATGTTGGTCGAATCAAGGTCAGTAGTCAGTCACTGTACACTACATCCTTATACCATGTGTGTAATATTGATATATCAATAATATAGTCCAAGTCAGACTCCACCCTCTCTGATCGAGCTCAGAGCTTCACTCGTTACGAGCCCAAACGAAGCAAGAAAGTGAAGAAAATCAACAAGTGTGGCCACACCCTTCAACTGACCACGTACACCCAAACCACAATATGTAATCACTGTGACAGGGTGTTATGGGGTGTGGGGTATCATGGATTCCAGTGTATAGGTGAGAAACATTACACTATGTGTATACAGTATGCATGTATATACTGTACGCTCATGTATTAAACTACATGTATATGTACTATATACTGTAGTGTGTATTGTATAGTCATTAGTTAGTATGCATCAATAGCATTTTTAGTTATCAATTATTGTTCGATATAATTATGATTAGTTTACAAGTTTGTGTTGTTTTGTGTAGTTTGTGAGATGAATTTCCATCGTTACGGATGTATTGATGAAAGAATAGAATACTGCAAGAAAGAGAAGAGAAGAACACCAAAGAAACCGATAGGTACATTGTACACATATACATGTAGTTATCTTGAGATGTTTTATTGGTTGAGCAATACTGTGACATTATACTGTTGCATCGTATTACTCCAGGTCCTGTATTCAGTGTTGGGAATAATTTCACCAGCGTACCACAACCAGAGACTACTGATAAAGGTATATAGACCAGCACCCAACCTTATGTGTGTGTGTGCACAGGATTGTATTAAAGTATTAGTCTACTAGCGATATGAAATACAGAACACATACATCTGTATTACTGTATAATGTAACAGTAATTATTCTTTCCTGTCTTCTCATCTCCTCTCCAGTTGCTGAAGTAACCCATTCTGATGAGCATGAAATTCAGGAAGAGGAGGATGAGCAGCTAATGAACATGACCAGGGGCAGATTACGATCGGTATCAGATCCCAAGAACACACTCATGAAAATACAGGTACATACAATTAGCAATGCTTGCAATCCAGTTGTTATATTGCTGTCTGTTATATTTAGCTGGAAAAGGAAGAAGAAATTGTTAAAGAACAGATGTTCCAAAAGAAACACAAACCAAGGTAGTAATATTCCAGTGTATTGTGTGTGTTTACATACTGTACTGTCTTATCTCTAAACTCCACCCATTTATTCCTCTTACAGTGTGACCGTCAACAGAACACAATCAGTATGTTATAGTATTCATTTGTATCGCACAGTATAGTTACTAGTTGCTTTATATCATTCTAATAATGATAGCTTAAGGAGCGGACCCGTTCCAGTGGTGGGGGAGGGGAATCAGCTCAACCACAGAGTAGTCAGGATACTTCGTTAAACACCACGCCCTCTTGGAACAGTGTGGCGTCGTCGACATCGGATGAGAGCTTGAATACGAGTGCAACGGCAACATTTGGAGGCATGACCACCATGCCCAAATCATCTACCTTAGACACTGTTATAGAGGGTGGGAAGGTGGTCTCAATGGAGGATCATATACTGGTACAGCATACATACACACATATACACACTATATTGTATTGCACTGGTAACTTTGGTAGTGCGTGTACTGTAGTATTAGTGTAATTGTGTTATTGTGATATTTGTGTATTATATGCTGTTTACTATAGCAAGAACTACAGGATGCTAATGTAGAGAGTGAACTAATCCCTTGGAGACTAACCACACCATCAAACGTATGTAATGCTATACTGTACATTACCTGGCAATAGTTGCTACTTACTTTACTTAGGCATAATGATAATGCTTATACTACATGCATAAACTAAGCTGGAATAATTTTTACAATAATATAAAATGTTTACGAATTACGATACACCTCCATGCATGTATACATGTACTCATAATGTTCATGTATTTTAGTTACATGTACACGTTTTATGTAGGTTGTTAAAGGGTTACTTCCATTTGAGATCCAGCGACAGGAGTTATTGAAGGAACTGATTCACACAGAGAGAACACACAGGAAGAAACTACTGATAATGAAACACGTGAGAGGATAAACCACTTCCCCTTCCTCTCTCCCTCCCCTCTCCAATGATATATATATTTATAATATTTTATTTCTCTCCTTTCTCTCTTCATTAGATCTACAAGACTCCATTATGTCGTCAGAAGATAATAACTTATCAGCAAGCTGAGATGATATTTCCTAGCTTAGAGGAGATTGTTAGAATACACAGTATGTACACATGTACATAAACATTAGAACACATGAACTTGCACATACATGTAACTGCCTTGTGTTTACAAACTACTTATGTTATTTGTTAGATGATTTCTGTGATGAAATGAGGGCTCGTCAATCAATGTACGCTAATGGAGTCATCAAAGGAATGGCTGACATTTTGTTGAGTAGGGTAAGAGTCAGGGGTGGGGCTGGGGGTGTGGTCAGTTGGGTGCTGATATTGGGCTGTGGTTTGTTGATTTGTAAATTAATTATTTCTTTTTTTTTTAAAGTTCGATGGTCAGGCTGGAGAGAAGCTGTGTATGGCTGTATCAGAGTTTGCTGCTAACCAGAGCAGGGCAACACAAAAAGTCCGAGAATTTGCAAAGGCCTATCCAAACTTCAAGAAATTCCTTCAGGTATAATATAATACATAAAAGTATAGAAAACAATACCTTCATAGAACACGATGTAGAGTAAATATGGGTAATAATAATGATTCCTGTACATGTATATGTAGTTCCTTTGCTGTTGATATTGGTATATACATATGTGTGTGTATATACTGTAGGATGCTGAGAGTGATCCATACTGTAATCGGCTCAAGCTACAGGAGTTGGTTCCCATAGTCTGGACTAGACTCACCAGATACCAGCTACTCATTGAGAGCATTTGTAAACTAAACAAGAAACACAAGGAAAAGATCAAAGGTAATCCACACACTGAAGGCACGACGATTAAAACTTCTTTGCTTTTTATATTATCTGTCAACATAATATTGATGCCATGTTCTAATATAATTATTGTAACTTTCTATTGTTTCTTGCCTCTGATAGATGAGGATAAAGATGAAGTTGAACTAATGGAAACTGCACTAATGTGTGTGAAAAATGTCTGTAAGTTTGTCAATAGGAAAGTCAAACAGGACGAGAACCTTCGCCATCTACGGGATTACCAAACCAGGCTTGACTCCAACTATCTGGATAAGACCACCAATCCTTTATCTGCAAAATATAAAGATCTCGATTTGACTGCTGATAATCGTAAACTGCTTCACGAGGGAGTTTTGAACTGGAAGATATCACAAAGAAAGAATCCTTTAGAAGTCCGTGCTCTGTTACTAACGGACATACTAGTGTTACTGTCTAAGGCTGAAGATGGCTCAGAGAGGCTGTTATTAAAAACATATCACACTGATACCATTAGTGGTGGAGGTAGAGAAGAGATCAGTCCTGTTATTAGATTAAAGGACTTGATGTTTAGAGACAGAGCTGACAAAAGTATGGCTTAATCCTGCATAGTATATTAATACAGTTCATATTTGAAACATTTTACTCTTTCAGTTGGTCGTACCTTTCTGATTGTGAATAACAGCAGCCTGTTGAAGTTCGCTCAGATGTACGAATTCACAGCCGAGAGCAAACAAGAGAAGAAGAAATGGGAGAAGAGTATTGAGAATGCCACCAGTAGTGCCTTACAGAATGGTAATGGAGACTATAAATTATATTTATTATGCTTAACTATGATATTTTATTCTTCTTATTTTAGGAAGTGATTTCCTATCCCCAGAGCCCCATTCCCCCGGTCCGGAGGATACATTCTCCCGTACTGTGGCTGTGACCCCACTAATGTCTAATGTCACTCTGAGAGGTACATCATATAAAGGCTAACTAGCATATCAACTATGTGTGTGTATTTTATATCCTAATTTAGACCAGTTGAATAAAATTGATGATGACATACAGAGGCTAATGGAAGAGAAGTTAGCAATGCTCAAAACTCTTCAGGTATATACAAATACATTACCTGACAGATGCAACTTAAACAATGAATGGTTATGGTACATGTACAATGTATAAGGGTTAATGTGTTATACAGCTGTCATAATTTCTTGTTGCAAGTACTTGTATACTTTGAAGGTAAATAAAGGTTATAGCAGAGAGTTGTGACAGCTGAAAATAACATGGGCAAAAAAAAAAAAAATTAGTGATATTCAAACTAGTACTAAATGTACATATCCCTCGCAGTACACAAATTTACCAGTGGCAAACTACCATGCATGCAACAAAGCTTTCAACTGATAATCATCAATGTAATGACTGCCCACTGCTGACTCATAATTAAAAGCAAGACTAATCAATTTAGTCTAAGTTAATTAATTAAAAAACAACCATTGAAGAAGAAAGGTGTGGTCATTAGCAAGCAGCCATTACTATAGCTAAAACATTGACTTAGCTTAAAACACGGAGACGAAGCGATTTGAATAGTGGCATTTGTTGGCCCTGCCATTCTTAGCACACAGTGAAAGTTCCAGCTTTAAGCTCACATCAGGAACCAAAATACGGAGTTGTGAAGTTTGACGCCATGTTGCAAAAAGCTAAACTTCAGGTATCTGTTAAAAAAAAATTAGGACAGGTATGGACAAACTTAAAATTTTAACATGAGATATTTTCATAAAGAACACAAAAATGTACTCAAAAGCTTACTACGTAAAAGCACAGCTCGCAGAGATTGAATCAAACGCCCAGATCATATTTTCAAACTTAACTCACGATCGAGGAGACGGATGAAGACGGGACAAAAACGGCAGCAAAGAAGGCATTACTAGCTAACTGCACAGCAAATTTGAAGCACAGGAACCACTGGACCTATTTGCACCAGACGTGTAAAGTGAACTTTTTTGTAACTAACGCCCACCTTTAATCTGCTAACTAACATACACACACACACAAACACGGCAACTAATGTATCCCTCGCTTGCTGTGCCCACGCTCGGGATAAAAAGTATCAGCACATACGTAAAAGACATATAAACCTGGTCATTTTTAAAGTTGCATCTGTCAGCAGGCACTGTAACGTATGGTTATATATTGATTTGTACATGATGATGATGATGGTGTATTCATTGCTTCACTACTGTAGGGTGACAGACGAGACAGCTCTGTACTAACATTAACTCCGGTAAATGCTTTATTATATGACACATATTAGAAGCACTTACCTTGATACATGTATATCTAGCATAGAAACGTGCACATACACACTTACATGTACTTGTACGGTATTGTCTTGTAGTTTTCCCTGCTCATGCTCTTTAAGTTACTAATCAATTAAAAAATCATCATTGGCTAAGCATTGCATAATGAAGAAATCATAAACCTCAATATTTATGTATTTGTTATTCTCTATAGCCTGCTGATAAAGAGTTCGATAATGTAAAGGACTATACCTGTGGTGTATTGGATACAGGTTGGTATATACATAAACACATGTTGAATATCTGCTAGTCACATTGTTATTTGTGCTTATACTAGTAACGGAATTGAATAACCAAGTCTCCAAACTGATGGTACCTAACCCAACTAAATATATTGTAGCTGATGTACAGGTTAGTTAGTGTTTCATCAATATTGTATCAATCTATAGTAATACTGTATTTTTATAGCATCAGTTAACAGAACTGTCCTCTAACTTGCACCGAAACCTATCTCATGTTGTGGTTAGTAATGGATGCAACATGCAGATATTTACTAATCTCTCACTTTCTCTCCCTCCCTCCCTCTCTCTCTCTCTCTCTCTCTCTTTAGTTGTATCTTAATGATTCACTGGGTAACAATAATTCTGCTCTGTTACTGGAGAGTGCAAATGTCTCATCGGAAAATATCACGAATTCCTCTTCAAGAGGTTTGTAAGGGAGTGTGTGGGTTTGGGTGTGATTTGGGGTCTTGGTAGACCATGTCCTAGGGGGTTTAGCACCTGTAGGTTTGATCCTACGGTATAAGGCTGTTGGCAACTCCCCATCCCTCTCTAATGCTTTCAATGATGTAAAACAAGGTATTATAATGTATTGTTTTGTCTTAGATCACTTTTCTCCAGTTCTCGAGAGTAAGATAGTTGACTCACCCCCTCCACACTATGAGGTAACTGACTATATTCATTATGTATAATAGTATTATAATGACTCTGTGTTTTCCCAGAATATCTATGATACTTCCGTCAGTCCGTCAGTTGAAAGCTCTTCGTCATATACAAATCATGTGATGGATAACACACCCAAGGCCACGCCCCTCCCAAACGACAACTACAGGATACACCCCATAGCTAAAGAAGATGAATCCAATAGTAGCAATACTCAACAAGTGAACACTGATAATACTGGTAATGCACCATCACTACCACCACCATCAATACCAGCAGCGTCTATCAGTGATGGCAGTAGTCACATTGAGATCGGATACAATCAACAGGATGATGATGATGAAGCCCCTCCCCCTTTACCCATGGAACCGCCCCCTCCGTCCAGTACTAGCGCCAGCTCACAAACCACGAACCCTGATATAGATGATGATGACTTCCCCCCTCCCCCTCCCCTTCCCAACGAATCAACCTTTCCTCACAGTCTATCAGAGGATTTCCACACCGAAACATCAACTCATATTGTCCAACCACCTGAGGGCTTCCTTAGTAGTAGTCCGAATAAAACAAGACACTACTTTACTGTTGCAAGTGAGGAATTCTTTAATGATGATAATGAAACTGATGGCTATGCTAATGGTGGTAATCAAAGAACTGTGTCTTCATCTTCAAAGGAGAATAGTCCAGGAAGCTTTAGACGAGTACGTTCGAATCCCTCATTGAGTTCGTTAAAGGTCAAAATGAGCGTACTAAACTCATCAGGTGATCCTGTCTCTAGTCTAACTAATTTAGATACATCTGATAACCAGTCGGGCGGGGATAGAGGGGTAGATGCCACGCCCCCACACGGTTTTGTACCTGTGAAATTTAAATCGTGATGTTTTTGTGTTGTGTTACTCGAGTAAATTATTTTTAATTTTTTTTTTTGATGAGTTAATTATTAATCATGGTTTTTTTTAATTCCACTATTGTTGTTCAGTATACATACTTTATGTGATTATTGTAAAACTGCACGGTGTAGTTTAAGTTTCAAAATGCATATTGAATTGTTTAATGATGAATTAATGATTTTACGCAATTATATCCCTATAATTGATGCAAGCATTATATCAGTTTTGACCATGTAGCTGTAGCAATGAAGCTATAGGGGATCGACTACATGCATACACAATTAAGCTCACACATGTATGCTATGGTGACAAATATTTCATATAGTCTAGCTTGCAATTGATCACTAGCAGTTGTGATTTTAATATCTATTGTTAATTAATTGATATAAAGAGATTGAATTGAAACATGCATGTATTTTTAAATTGTGTATATATGGATAATAAACCAATCAATGATATACAATCAAAATACATACGCTATATTAAATTTTCATCTAACAGCAATATTTTAAATATAGCAATACACGAACAAACAATTATTGTATACACAAAGCAATTAATTAAACTGTATAGCATATATAGTTTAGCTAGCTAGTGTTTGTCAAACACTTTGATAGTTGTTTTCAATGTACGGCATGCAGAACTCTTCCAGTGCTTCTGTCTCAAGGGCGACACCACTTAGTGGATTGGCAAAAAAAATGTATAAGTAATTAGAAAATTGGCTATCAAGACAATCGAGAATAATGACCCTCAGTATTGAGAATTACCACATGGATATTCAAGCAATTGTTGACATACAAACAATCACGATCATCTATCGTGATACCAGCTGCTGAAGGACAACATAGAGTAACTTGAAGTAATCCCCATGCAGGTGCCAAATGATGCCACGAATTGACCTTCAACACTGTATTTTACTCACACGGCCATGTTGTAGTGGGTCACATACACGAATCCATTACTGTCAATGGCTATATCATGAGAACATTTACCCATTCTTTGAATAAAGCCGAGACTCCCAAACATGTGATTGAATGTCAGGTCAGGACGTATATAGTACCTGGACTCGATGGTTGTCGTTATCAGCAATAAATACGTACCCTATCCCTCTATGAATAGCTATGCCATGAGGGCGGTTGAAATATAGGGGAGCATCACACTCACATGATGCGGAATTTTTGACTTAGGTAAAATTATTAAGTTTTTTATTACGTAAAAAAAATGTATAATTATGTAACAGACTATACACTATACACTTCATTACAACAACATTGTAGCTGATTATAATCAATTAAAGATTGTATGCATGCTAACTGTAAATTAATTGTCAAGTATTTTTATTCGATTTTTTGATCTGATACAAATGATAACTCTTCCAGTGGTTTTATCAATGGCTATGCCATGCAGTGGTGGATAGAAAAATACTGGTTTAAAGGTGTCTTCTTTGTTAATCGAGCCGATATATTGACCATCCGTACTAAAGATTGTCACATGGTCATTCCAGCTACTATTAACATACAAACGGTTACGATCATCTATTGCAATACCAGAAGGATAAAATAGCTTGTCTAGGTCAGATCCCTTGATGCCAAACGATGAAATATATCTACCAGAACTATTGAATTTAGACACACTGTGATGATCGTAGTTGGTCACATACACGAATCCTTGACTGTCAACAGCTATGTCATGCGGTAAGTTTAAATATCCCTTCTCAATACTAGATTTTAAAATACCCAAATCTCCAAACATGTAATTAAATTTCAGATCAGGATGCAGTACCTGGACTCGGTGGTTGTGGTTATCAGCAATGAATACATTTCCTGTCCCTCTATGAATAGCTATGCCATGAGGGCGGTTAAAATATAGAGGACCATCACCCTTACCACCAACACAAGACACATGGGTACCATCTATAGTGAACTCCTGTATTCGATGATTACCCGAATCTACCACCAGTATAGTTCCTGTTGATGTTACAGCTATACCCTGGGGATCCCTTAGTTGACCTTTCTTCTTTCCCTTACACCCGAATGATCTGATTTTTTCTCCATTTCTGTTCAATACAGTAATACAGTGACACCCATACTCACTGACAATCACTAGCCCATCATCAGTTACAGCCACACCCGATGGTTTATCAAGTTCAGGAAAAGTGCAGCCCAGAGGAATATCTTGTTGCTCTACAACAGGATGAGAGATAGAGGGCTTCTTGGAGTTGGGATCAGATATATGTAACTGCTTCATTTGGTCATACACTTCAATGAGATTATTTGCTGTGAACGACAGAGGTAAGGAAGCTGGATTGTTATCTGTAAGAGAACAAGGTTTACGGCATTCAGGACAATTGAAGGAATGCTGGCCTCTAACAACACCATGCAGACAGGTTAAACAGAAGGAATGGCCACAGGGAAGGAGCTTGGGATTAGTAAAGCAATCCAAGCATATAGGGCAAGTAATTTGCTCTTCTAATTTCTTAACAACTTCATTTGGCTCTGCTTTTTGTGCCATAATCCGAAAAAGAGTTCTAGCTAGACTTGTATTATAGGGTGTGGCTGGATAATTATATTCATAGAGTAACAGAGCGTAATTACGTATAAGTACGTATGCATGCATTGCATTTGGTATATTATTTATGATGAACCTGCAGAGCTACAGACGTCTATCAGTCTCCCGTAGACTAGCCTTGCTAACTGGGCCAGCTTCTCATATTCTACTGAACTGTTCTAGTGAATTGTCATCATTAAAGAATTCCTCAATTG
>JAYJLX010010009.1:0-39507 GCA_036873525.1 Chalinula nematifera | reverse complement strand
AGTATATACTGTAATGTATAATTGTATAGTAACGTACTATATGTGTGAGGGGTGTCTGTGTGTATGTACTGTATATAACACAGAGTACATATAGTATATACTGTAATGTATAATTGTATAGTAACGTACTATATGTGTGAGGGGTGTCTGTGTGTATGTACTGTATATATACTGCAATGTATTATAATGGTAGTATGTATATATATTATGTGTGAGGGGTGTCTGTATGTATTAGTGCATACTGTGTTGATCTTGCATTATATAAAATAACACAGTGATTATTTATAGTGCTAATAGTACATGAGCATTACTATACATATATAATTGTACATATACACAATACAAACAATATAGTAGTCACACACTGTTAGTTATATATACACACTGCTGATCAATGATAGTGGCTGGGGAGAAAGGGACGGAGTGGTAACATCATGCAACCATCGCCCCTAATTCACGATTTATAAACAATCATTTAAAGCAGCTTGTCTTTCAAAACAAACACACACAAACCGAATCATAAATTACACTGGATTGGCCTAGTATATTATATATATGTACATGCATGTATACATAAAATAATATTAGTATAATATAGCTTATGGTACGTTGTTTAATGTTTGTAGACAAAGCATAAAAATGTTGTTTTTGCTGAACTGCATTCCCCATGAATCCCAAAACTGTCAACCAACTATGAAACAGTTCATAAACTCAAACAAGAAAACAAGCTCCTTTCGCAAGCCAACAGCAAATAAGCGTCCGTGGCCATTCACATTGAGGTGAACTTCACCCTACTTTCTGTACACAAATCCTCTTATAAAGTTGTTACAAATGATATTAGATTAAATCTATATAGTATATATAATATCCTATTATCTTATATGTATTAGCTTTACTACCTAGCATATCTATTGGTAATCAAATGTTTACTTAACAGTATTATCATACAAACACACATACACTATAGCCATTGTTACCCTAACAGATATACAACAACTTACTGCAATATAGTTAGCATTGATAAAGGAAGACTTGGTACTTAGTATCACTCTAGTATCATCAACTATACAAACAATAAAAATAGACAAGGAAAACTATAATGTAAACACCAATTGATACTCAAACGGTAAACATATGGTTTAAAATGCTTTTATTCAATGTGCGTAAACAGAGAAGAGATTCATTTTCATATTACAGAGCTGTTGTGTTAGTATAAAATGAATGGTCTGTTTTGCTTTACAATCTACTATTAAACTGATTGATCAATAACATATATGCTTGCTCAAGGCCAACCTGGGCTATTAACAAAGCTTAAGTTAATTTAAAGGGGTGTGGTTGACAAGGCTACATTAATTAAAGGGTGTGGTCACTATGTGGCTAGCATACATGGCAGTATGTTGATGTATCTGTTCTTGGGGAGGTTAGCGTTCTGTTGGGAGACATCACACGGGGCGTTACGGGAATGGGGTATGAGAGACTGTGGAACCAAAGAATGAAATAATGGAAGTCAAAAACAATGAAACTGCATAGATAATGTTTATAAATACTCAATAAACTGAATTGACTATCAACACAACTGAGGCATTCATATCCGTACTGTAGAAATAATAGTTCATAATAACCTGGAATTCATCGCTAGCGTTGTCTTCGTTATTTTCTAACTGTTCGATGTACCTCTGTAACTCATTAAGTGGGATTGCTTGCATTGGAGGGATATCTAAAACACATAAATATATAATGTCTTTCTTTCTGTCTGTTTGTGTGTCTGTGTGTCTGTCTGTCTGTCTGTCTGTCTATAGCATATAGGTAACATAAGCAAATACATGGGAGGAGTATGAATCGCTCATTGAACGTTCAAAGTTGTGCTTGGATCAATTACGTTACGTGAATGATTAATACTCTTGTATTTGTTACGTTATGCAAACATTCTGTTTTATAACGTAAATCCACCTTTATGTACACTGTGCTTGTATAACAAACTTTATAGCATACAAAATCGATTTACGAACACTTTTAAAACAATCTCAAGCCCACCTTGAACAAGTTTGTTAAGATATAATAAAAACACAGGTTTCCAGCCGACTAACATTCAATATAGCGTTATTTCTGATATACATGTATAACCACAATCATAATAAAACAACATTGTAATTTGTGTTGGCCTACAGGACATGATATACTTGCAGCAAATAGCTAGATTGGGTTAAAGGTTTTCCGATTTTGCTTGCATGAATAAACTTTATCTTGGCTGCTAATGCCACAGCTTACGCTATTACGTATTTCATAACAACAACAGCTTTTTCAAAAACATACAAAGAAATTAAAAACATTCAACTGCTGGTGATTTGCAAACTATAAACACACGCTCGGTTATGTTTCAATGTATTGCGTAACCAACGGTACGGCTTTTTCAAACATTGGGTATACTTTGAGGAGCATTATTTTAACATATTGGATAGTTGACACGTACTATTGTATGCATGATTCAAAGCATCACTGTCTCAACAGTATAAGCCTCAAGGTCTAACATGTTTAAAGCAAACTTTCACTATTCTTCAGCCACCCGCCCCAACAAACCCTTAGGACCAGACGAAGCTGCAGTATAAAGATGGCCAAATTTTAGGGTAATATTTACGCATAATTATGAAGCTATATAGCTGGGACTCTAGTGATGGCTGTAGCTGTAGAATGAATTATGAACTCAAGGTGGCTATTGCTATAGTGAAGAGTTCGGTGTATGTCTATTTCATGGCAATACATTATTGAATTACACTATTCTCCATTGATACATTATAAATTCTGATTTGCTGCTTACGATTGAATATTTCCTCTGCTAGCGTTTGCTGTTGTTTCCCTGACGTGGATAAGCTCCTGAGTAGTATCATGCTCTCCGAGTTGTCATTATTGGAGTCCAAATTCGATTGGACGACGATATACTTACTGCTCTTCCTGCGTCTATTCCTATATAACAATACACGTGTACACACAAACATACATTACAGCTGGTATAGACTAAATAAAGTACAGCTATTAAAGGCTATGCTAGACATGCAGTATGTATAATAATTATAATAACAATAATTGGGCGTTAGGGTAGATTGAGACTAGCTAACGTAGCGAGCATGCAGTTTACATAATGCAGGCAAATACATGGAAAGAGTACGAGCTACTGTAGTGTAAAAGTTGATTCAAGCTCATTTTTTTAGCAACATGTTAATGGTTCTTACTCTCTTCCCAAAACATATTGTTTACGTTACATAAACATTATGTTTGCTAGTATAAACCCTACCATTAGCTGAGAGTGGATAACGTACCAGAATACGAACAGCATGAGCACAATAACTACGATCAGTGCTATCACTATGAAGCCACCCAATGTTCCAATAATGGGCCCCGCTACATTGCCACTGGCGTCTGCAGTGGGTGCAACCCCCACGTTACCAGTGGATGAGGTACTAATAGCAATGGATATGATAGAGGGAGGGGGGCTGGATGAGGAGGATAAGGAAGATAAGGAGGGTGGTGAAGTAGAGATAGTACTACTATCAGTAGACAAGGGAATGGACCCAGACGATGGAGACATAGTGGGAGTAGAAGAGGAAGGTGAGAGGGGAGAGGAGCTGGGTATAGTGGTAGTGGTAATGATAGACAAGGTGGTGATGGTGGTGGGCTGAGACACTGACATTGAGAAAGAAGTAATAGTTATGACAGTGGCGGTGGGGCTAGTTGTGGTGGTGGGGGTAGTCATGGTGGTCATGGCGGTGGGGCTAGCCGTGGTGGTGGTGGTAGTCATGGTGGTGGGGCTAGCCGTGGCGGTGGGGGTAGTCGTGGTAGAGAATGAACTAGAGACATCAGTGGATGTCACAATGATAGAAGGTGGAGTAGAAACGTCAGTGGTAGTCATGGGGAAGGACGAGTCAGTAGTAAAGGTCGGAGACGGGGTGACCAATTCCACGGTCATTGTACTGAGGAAGTCATCAGTGGAGTCCACAGAGAATTCCATAACGGATTGATCTGAGTTAGTGGTACTGGTAGTACTGACGGTACTCGCAATACTGGCATTGGTAGTAGTTACAGCTATTGATGAGCTGGAAGTATTCGTGACCATTGATGATGCAGCACTCGGAGAGCTGAGTCCTAATGAACCGATAGTACTCAAGGAGACCGAAAGTGGCATCGAGCTCATTGTTGGAGAAGTCATTACCGGGTCAATGGTAGTAGTTTCCACATCAAAAATATCGGAGCTGGACACCATCTCAGAGGAAACTGTCGCTGCCATTATCAACAACGTCAGAAGCAACAGAAATCGGTTGTTCAGTGCCGACATCGTTGCGGGGATCAGATAAAAACGAGCCTGATAGTGAAAATGTTCAGTTAAAAACAAACGTTGCTGTGCACTCGAAAAAAAAAAAAAAGAAAAAAAAAAGAAGACCAGACTCACTATCCTAGATATTGCACTGCAAAGCGAGCAAACGTATCAGTTTAATAAATTCATAACTACTTTTCTTAAGAGAACACCCGCCCTCCTGGTCCCACACCCCCATATTATATAATTATGAAAACCATGTACCAACATGACACAATGTATACGACCAACTCAGTCTTATGTTACATGAAACATAAACCCATGAGTTGAATATGAGTTTATTGAAAACCTAGCTTTAGACAGGGAGCTTCGTCATTGATTGAAACATACACAGACACATTATATAGCATAAAATACATTATTAAAGTTATAAAATATCATCATAGACTCCTGGGTAACCATAGCGACACAGTTCTATCAGACGACCCTATAGCCAGTACACCTTTACTATAATGAATCTATCAAAAAAAATTACAATTAAGCAATTATAAATTAATAAATCATTATTTTCTTCACTTACATCGGTAACGTCAGCTCTGTGGTCGAACCTCTTCAAGCAGGTATTGGGCGTGGTCATTGAGTGAATACGGGCGGAGTGGTCCTTAGATCCTGTTACCACCATACCAAGGTTGTGATAAACTGATGTAAGGGGCGTGGCATGGGCGGAGTCGAATTCCTACAAAACAAGGATACCCAGGTAGTAAGAATTAAGTGTTCAACAATACGAAATGAACATCAGTAATATTGCTATTCACTAAACATTACATAAAATAAACCATTCTTTAGGGAAAACAGTAATATTGGTTTCATTTTCACTAACAGCTTTCACTGTGAGTTGTCCCTTCGATACGTCCAACAGTTTAACTGTAGTTCCACTAGCAGCTGACAGTACACCATGGTTAAGGCATATACTTGTAACAGAAGATGAGCACTAAAACATAAATTATACACACACATTAATAAAATAAACATAGTGTGTTTGACATTGTAAAAAGCACTGTGCTTTAAAATACTATTATTCAAAAGACTTAAATTTGCTTTGTCATAGTGTCAATTTACATAAAATGTTATTTTTGTATCAACAAGTATTTTATGGGACAGCAAGTGTCTTATGTCTCCAAGCTTTACACTAGTCAAATTTATGAATTCTTTATGAGCCGCGTACCCATGGCAGTAGGTTTTATTCTCTCCCAAACCCCTTAGCACTATTGCAAAACTACAGGAAGATATATTAGACTGATGGACAGCATATATTTTATAAAACAGTGAGAAAAAAACTGTTACTTAATAAGGTTAAGTTTGTTTTATAATGGCGTCGAGTAACATTTAAAAGCAGAGCTTTTCAACTATCAAACATTCCAAACACTAATTTACCTTGACTTTCATTATTTCTTCCTCAGGTTTCCTCAAGTCCCATAGTTTAATGGTCTTATCTTCGCTTGCTGTATATACCAAAGGAGTTCTTGAGGCGACCGACAGAACAGATTTCAAGTGGGAACCAAAGAACATTCCCACCGGGTTTTGGACACGGAGATCAAACACTCGTACCTGCTGGTCGAATCCACCGGATAAGAGCTGATGTGCTTCAGGGAACGTGAGACTGAGTACAGCTGCTTTATGGACTTTCCTATAGAACAGATGAAAGATGGCAAAGAGCTAAGGTTTAAGAAGACTTTATACAGAATAAGGATTACAACTACGTAGCAATGAAAGAATAAATTATCTTAACCAAGCTACAATATTCCGACAAACAGCTCCAACCTTTAGACTTCTTCCCTCATACCTGGTCATGAATTCCAATACAGTAACCACAAAGGCTTTTAAACTTGTATTGCAATTTGATCATGTGTCATGAATGGCAAGTTTGAAATCTCATTGAGTCTACTCTACAGTTGTCTATCTATGTATTTTTACATCCAATTCTAACCTGAAATGCCTCACCGATTGACCAACCGATACATCCCATAGCCGGATATCCTGGTCCCAGCTACCCGATGCCAGGATACCTTGATTGGAGGCATGGCTAGACAAACACCATACCCACCCCTAAAGGAATTACAGATAATACAATAATAATTCATAAAAATTCAAGTATAATCGTTATGTATCACAAAAACCCAAAAGTTTCATTATTCGGAGGTTCCACTGTATATAAAACGTATCCTTTCCTACAATCTCTCCGTATCCTTTCCTACAATCTCTTCCTATCTCTCTCTCCTTACCATGTGTCCTGCTAGTTCTGATGAGATATACTCCCTCATGGGTCTGGTACAGCCATCTCTGGTTCTCTTCCTCCATAGGTATATTATATGGTCACGACTACCAGCTGCCAACACTACCTCAGCACCATTGATAGGAGGGTATAGTAACTGGACACAATCAATACCCCCAGTAGCAGCTGGAAAAACAGACAGACAATGGAGAGTGGACCAGTCATTCATTACATAAAATAGACTAGAGTGGCTTAGGTTACATTAGCTAATTTATATAGCAGACCCTCTTAACATAAGGAAAGACTGCAAGAAAGTAATGCTATCTTTTAACAGATATTTTTTTTTGGCACAGCAAAACGGAATTTAAAAGGCATGTTATTCTATACATAGGGAAGTTAATCTATAATGCTGCATGTATAAGATTATAGCCTTTACAAGACAGAAGAGGAAAGCTATACTGTTGCCAGTGCATAAATATGCTAACCCCTAGCCACACCCCTTGATTGAAATTCATTAATAATTCATACAACCACATGCATACGTACACCCACTCTCTACAAGTCTAGTATATGTTAACTATTATACCTGAGAGAGATTCAGTTTTCATGAATCCTAGCTTGTCATTACAAGCAAGCCAAGCCTGTTCTGCTTCCACGCAGCTCTGTTGGATGCCTTGTATTTCTTGGTTAACGTGAGGTCCCAGTTCCACCATAGGGGTGCCTTTTAACACTATTTTAAACCGTCTTCTCCAGTACCACTCGCTGGATATGATGTCCCTAAACCTTTTACACACTAACGAAACTTTGGCTATCAGCTCTCTTCCATCTATGAAGGAGAAAACGCACACCAACGCCTCATCTGGAAGATTCAGCAACATTGTCAGGCAGTAAACTATGAGCGAAGATTGAATTTTAATTTTGGACCAAAAAACCACGCCCACTATAAACCTAGATCTACCACGTGGTATGGCTGATTTGATTGGCCACAAAAGGCCAAGTGAGTAAAGGGTTAATTATTCAAAGGCAGCAATATGTCAATGTGCGACAGCGAGGTAGATCAGCAAGATGGCTCAGACAACAATTGGAGCGATGCTGAGGAAGATGACCAGGATAAGGACGACCAGAAGTGCCCCTGTCCATTCTGTGATGAGATATTGTCATCAGTCGAGGGTATCTTTAGCCATTGTTTAGCAACGCACAACATAGACCTTCTTAAGTTAAAGTTATCACTAGGTCTGGGCACATATGGCTGGATTAAGCTAATCAACTACATCAGGAACCAGGTATAGCCACACCCCCCACACCCAACTTTATTTAATTAATGAATTGTAATTATTAATTAGCTGAGAGTGTCGAATAATTAATTAGTTGAGACTGCTGACATATATGTGCAATGCATGTACGTATCATAATTATTAGCTTTATTATCATTGTTGTGGTTGCTCCTGCATTATAAAGAAGGGGTTTGTTGATGTCTAAAATATAAGATATTAATTTTTTTTTTAGCCCAGTAAAACCTAGTCTTACTAGCCAGCCTCAAAAACATCTATACAAGAACCTGTGACAGGCGTATGCAACTATAATTGCATCTCAATCAGATTCACTCCGCAGTAAAATAGGATAGCGGCTGAAATTAAAAAAAAAAAATGGAAAATATACATGTGTGTGGCAAATAATTGAGTGTAGGCGTAAAATTATTTGCAGTTTGTTTGGCTTTTTCCACGTTCCACTGTCGCAGCTCCTTGTATTGATGTTTTCCAGACCCTCCTTCGAGAGGGGCTGGCTAGTGAGACCAGTAAAACCTCAATCAGCAGTCAGCGTTAATTAACCTGGTGAGCAGTCTTCCTGAATTAATAATAATAATAATAATAATAATAATTGGTAGATCTAAAGTAGCTTAAGTATATACTTGAAATGTGGTTCTTGTTAATTAATATTGGGTGTGGTTTGTATTTATTTGTGGGCGTGTTCCTTATTTATATCTTCATGTAGCATCCCACTATACATGATCTGTTAAATATATTGGCTCCGCCCTTTCCATGGGATGGTGACCAGTTTCTACAACCTGTTTTACCGGACGATCCGCTATTACAGTGGGACTTTGATGAAGAGGAAGGTGGGTGTGGCACTACAGAGGAGTCCATAGGTATGGTATTCAGTGAAGGGAACAGAACAACGGAGCAGCTGGAGTATCGGTAAGATGAACTTTAACATGAACTATACTGTAAATCTTCTAAAAATTCGGCAATCTAATTTCGTTAAAATAAATAATTATTTTGAAGAAAGTAGTCCCAAATTACTCTAAAAATTCGTTTTTTTAATTACTTTTGCCTTGAGTTCCGATTTTGCTTCATGGAAGAACAACACCACTACAACTGAACAGCCAGGTAAATTTTTTTATTCTGTGAGTTTACCTTTACTAATTGTAAAAGCCTCTAATTTCGTGAAAAAAATTGCCACAAGGAGAAAAACTTTGTTTTTACCTCCAATCATTAATTTTGTTATTATGGAACTTTGTTGTAATCTAATTTGCCGAATTTTTAGAAGATTTATGGTATATGAATATGCATGATCGGCAAATTCTGGAATATTTCATTCTTAGAAATATGCATGTTTTTGTTATGTGCTGGTACAGGAAGAACAATATGTAGTTGATAATGCTTTGCAATGATGCATTTGCATTGAACGTTAATTGCCAAAAGTTAAAAAGAAAAACAGAAACTTTAAGTATAAATATCGTTTCGTTTTGAAGGTGAAAAATGTTCCTTGAGTATTTTATTGAAAATAAAACGTTCTAAAAGTACATATAGTTACATAGTTTTCTCTGCCACGTACATTTAGTGTCCTAACTTTAATGCACGTTAATTTTTTTTTTCTTATTTGATTTTTTAGACTAAGAGAGGTTGAAATGAAGTTGACACAGTCGGAGGACAGACTGCAGCAAGCTTACAGAGACATTGATACAATGAGGTATGCCTCTATACATTTGTATGTAGTTACTGATACCATATATACTCTAATATGCATTCGCTTAAATAGAAATGTATTGCAACTGCACATGTGCCTATTTAGGTAACAGCTAGGTTATCTATGGTAACTTTTGGTCCACCCAGACCGATATGTATGTGTACATGTCTATTGGTGTATCTCATGTCTAGTATGTTAATTAAGGTATGTCTTCTGCTGGTATGTGTATTTTATGTGTGAAGAGTTTGTTGATGTTTCACTTTCATTGGAAAAATAAAAAGCAACAATAAAGGCTTATCTTTTATGACAATGGTGTAATAAAAAAAATAGCAACTTTTTATCAATACCTAGCGTATAACTTTGTTTCTGAAAAAAGAAAGCATAAAAAAATAATTAAAAATTGTATGTTTATTTAATAGTGTCACAAATAATTACTCAAACAGGTTTATCTTGAACAGAATCCTTCCTGGATTCCTTACTGCTGATACTGAGCCCTTTAAATATACTCAACCTCGAGTTGGTACTGTTAGTCAATGGTATCGCTGAACTACCACCAGTAGACTTGAGATCATCCCTGCGAACCATGATGGCCTTGTAAATACGAGTGAAGAAGAAACAGCCCAGTATAGATATGGCGACTAGCTGTAGCGTGAACGGTAGGATAGCGGTTTGGTAATAACCCATCACTGCGAAGTACGTTTGAAGGTAGGTCAGCCATATTAGGAACATTGAAAGGGTCGCAAAGGTCACGTATCGAGACTCGTTGAAGTTATCAGGAAAACGCAGAGTCAGCACACCGATGAAGTTGGTCACGACCAACAAAATCCCGAGGTATAATATTTGTAGTATTGACAAGACGATGTTACCTTGGTTACACTGTAGTAAAACAGTGGGCGTGTCAAGGGAATTATCACTGTTCGATATCTGAGTGGTGACTACATCAGGATGGGCGACGATGAGTGATATTACGATTAATACCAGCTGCACTGCGACTAGAGGTGCCGTGAATAGGTACTGGTATTTCCAGTCAATGAATCTCGTTTTGGCGTTTGATTTGTTGAGGAATATACGGGTTATTCGAACCAGTTTGATTAGCAAGGCAGACAGCATTAGGGTAAAGGGCGTGGTATCAGCAAATCTTTGTACGAGGCATACACCAAATGAAGGCCGGACCAGGTACAGTACGATTGCCAGGAAGGATGCAGTTACACCGACCAATATCAGTATCATCTGTTCTCTACCTGATGACTTAATGACAGGGGTTGTCCAAAATATCCCCATTCCTACAATAACCACTATCACACTGATCAGCCCACCGATCGCCATTAAAATCAATACGATTCCAAATGGGTCGCTGTGGTTTAGATATATTTCGGGTATTTTGTTGCAGGCATCATTGCCAGTTAATGGTTCGTTCCCCCATGATCCTTCAGGGCACTCGGTACACTGTGTTGATGAGGTTGAGTTAGTGTAGTTACTACCCAAACATGGCTCACACAACCCACAGCACAGCAGCTGTAGACCTGTCCTGAAGTTACCCATTGGACACTCTTGGCATTGGGATTGAACACGTTGGTTCGTGTTTGGTCCGTATTGAATCGAAACATCATCGAATAGCGTTATACCACCATTATCACTCCAGATACCAACCGGTACAAAATGGTGAGCACCAGTTGAATTATCTCTTTGAAAATTTACAAACTTATACCGTCCATCGATGTTACCCTCAGCATCGAACACTATCCTATTACCAGATGGACTAGTGAAATTGACAATGTTTAGATAGTCACGTAGCACAGTACCGTTTAGCTGGTCCCTGCATGTTTGTGTAACAGTTTTTTCATCGGTAGTATTGTCACAACTGTTGGTTATGAAGCTATCCAAAGCATGTGCTATAGTGTATACTGCATCGATCACTAGTTCAATGTAGTCCCGTTGAACGTAGTCGGGGTGTGATGTGACTGGCGTGGTTCGGTTGCATGAATTACTGCTGACTCTGCAGTTAAAGTAATCCTGATAGTATTCTGGAAACCACGGGTTACGTTGGTTTGAATCGAGTGTAAGCTGTGAGAAATACTGGTTAAAGTTTGACTCAGTGTTTGTGTTTGCCTCCAGCCCCAGTAGCCCTGAGATGATGTCAGGGTATTTGGTGCTAATGGTGGTAGCCTGAGCCCATGCGCTACTGGCAATCCACACAAACTCTCTTGCATCGCCACCTGCTTGAATAATGGATAACTGCTCCATGAACTCCTCGACATACATAAGAGAAGCAAATACTACAACAACGCTGGGGTCGGACTCGTTCACTAGTCGATTGGCAGCATTGAAATAGTCAACTGGTTTGAAACTGTCTTCCAGACCAATGTTCATGTGTATGCAGATCCCGACTTCATTTGCCATCTGCTCAAATATTTCACTGGCCGGGTCACCGTAGGCGTTGTTGGAATGAATCATGCTCAGGTACGTCCAACCAAAGGAGAGGGCTAAATCGATCATCGCACGTACTTCTTGGTTGTCGGGAGGGTGGGTGCGGTAGAAGTAGCCATAGCGGTCTCGGTTGTTGAGGGTCGGAGATGAAGCAGAGTAGCTGATCTGAGGTACAGTGAAGAGGCGGAGTAGGCTGGCCACTGATAGAGACACTTGGCTACTGGTAGGACCTATGATGGCGAGTACGTCATTGGTAGTTGTGTTACCCTGGGGGGAGCCGGGTGTAGTATCACCTGAGGACACGGTTTCCATGCACTGTTGATCCGGGCTGTCGAGATAGCTCGGGAAAACGAGGTGAGCAGTTTCGTCCAGTGCAATGTTTTCGCTGACACACGTGTCTCGGATGTCGTAGCCCAGAACAACGTTTCTCAGCAACTCTGTGTCGTTATTGACCATGTCTAGTGCGTATAGGAAGGCCTCTATTCTTTCCACACCGCTCTGAAGGATCGTTTCACTACAACGACCTCCGGCCGAGCCCGCAGCTGGGCTGTGGACAGCGAAAAGCCCACCGATAACGAAATCTTTTCCAGCGTTGTCCCTAAATCCCCTAATGCGTGTTTCGTCTTCTGTGCTGATAACATTGCTGGGCCGCGTTTCGAATGAATATTCTGCTTCGTTAGAGTCCACTGCCGCGGAAAACAGCAAGAAGAACAGCACAAACCTCGAGGACATCTTTTTGCAGAAGCAGCGCAGCAAGCTAGCTTTAGGTGTTGACCACGCCCACTATAATTTTGCATAGATTTATTTTTGCAGGCCAAAGTTTATAGCAAGCTTGCAACTAAAAATGATAAACTTACTATTATAAATGCTATATAAAAAAAAATTAATGAGTTTGATAATCATATACTATGTTAAATGTGCATGTGATATAGAAACCTAAAATGGTTCCTTCCTGGGTTGTCAATACAGAATAAAAATAAACTTGCAGTTATCCTATTTGTTAGTTTTGTCAATTCCTCTCAAAAGTATTGACAGCTGCAAAGATAAATGAGAACAGCTCCTATAGCTCTTCCTTTTTGTAAATAGCTATCTTCCCTAGATATACTTGTTATTAGTTTATTACATATTTCTTCATAGGAAAGCTATGAGTGGTATTATTTCGGATGACAAGAATCGAGAAAATGGCAATTTACAGGAAAAGCGTGCAGCAGATGAAACCACAGAGAGAGAGTCGGAGGAAGAGAAAGATGAGGAGGAAGAAGAAGATAGTTATTTCACTACGTATACGCATTTTAGTATCCATGAAGAAATGCTGAAGGTCAGCAGTGTAATCATAACTGCTTATATAGGTCGAGGTGCTAGTATAGACCTGCATATGGTTTATACTATAGTTTGAATGCTTTTAGCTAACTAGTATTTGCTATGCTTTTACACAGGGGTGACTATATATAGCTAGCCCACTGATTCACAGTTGATTTAACTGGTTAAGTAAATGCTAGCTAGTTTACTTGAATAACATTGAAATAGCCTTATAATTTCTCTCTCTCTCTCTCTCTCTCCCCCCCCCCCCCCCCCCCCCTTAGGATAAAGTTCGAATGGAATCATACCAGCTGTTCATATCTCGTAATCCAGAGTTATTCAAAGACAAGGTTCGACTTGGCTCTTTTAATCGATTCACCTTTATTCATTAATATTGAATTATTTCTGTCTATTTCCCCTCATCTATATAATAGGTGGTACTGGACGTTGGATGTGGTACAGGTATACTGTCAATGATGGCGCTGAAATCAGGTGCAAGTCATGTGATTGCAATCGACCAGTCACGGATCATTTACAAGGCCATAGAGATAGCAAGGTATTTTAGGATACGAATTACAAGCAATGTTAGCCATAATAATCAGTAACAAAATGACGATTAAAATGGTATCAAAAAGATTTTATACAGGCTGGGCTAGTGTACAGTACAAAAAAAAATTATTATTTTTTTTTGTGATTTGCCACCCTGTTTATTGTCAGATGCTTCTTTACCACCTATTTTTTCCCACCTGCTTGACAATGTGTTTCGCCCCTCTACGGGACTTCCTCACTTCTCACGTGGATTTACGACCTCTTTCCCTATAGCAATGTTTCGCCATAGACACTATAGGTAGAGCACGTAATATAGGGATTGGAAACTTGTGGTGACCAGAAATTGCTTGTGGGTATCTCTTGGGAGGTTGAGATGTATGGAAACCAATAATTTGGGATCATACAGAGTGTCCTTTGTTAGAGGTTTATTATACTATGTCCCTATCCTGGAGTACCCAACCCACTAATAGAAGTTTTACTATAACAGTGTTTACTAGTTTACTAATGGTGTTATTGTATGTATTTCGGTTATTTATTGTTTCATTGTATATTTTCCCATGTTTCTATCCTCCATTAGAGAGAATGGTTTGCTTGACAAGATTACCTTCATCCGTAGTCGTGTCGAGGATACCAAGCTGCCAGTTGACAAAGTGGACGTCATTATATCCGAGTGGATGGGTTACATGTTGCTGTTTGAGTCGATGATGGATACCGTTTTGTTTGCTAGGGATACGTGGCTAAAGGACCCAACTCAAGGTGTGTATACAAGTGTTATAGGGAAACCTGTTATAGCTCTGTAGAGCATTATGGAGGGTGCTGGAATGAAAGTTTGTTCTATTGAGCTGTCTCGATTATGTTAACCAAAAATTTTTAGTTTATTGATTAATTGTTCACTAATCTAAAACTATGCTTTGAAAGTTATTTGAATTGTTTTTGTACGTTTTACACATACGTAGTTTTATTTTCACTATTACTTGCCCTTCCCCCCATCTTTCTCTCTCTCTATAGTTTATCCCAATAACTGCAGCATTAGTGTGGTTGCTATGGGAGACCAGTTCGAGTATCAGAACAATATCGACTTTTGGAACTCCGTTGAAGGTGGGCCCATTAATAGATCCTGTTTGTATTTCATCATTGCCCTGCCCCGCCCCTCTCTCCTATGTATTAGTGTATTAGTACTTAATAACTATAATTACACTAGTTCCAATACAATTAATTAAACTGCTAATGAATATTAATGAGAAAAATGTCCAAACTCAACACTAATGTTCTTAACAAATGGCTGAAATTTGTGTTTTAGGTTTCAAGATGTCTTGCATGCGTCGTGAAGCGTTGAATGAAGCTCGAGTCATGGTTGTGGACGAATACAGTCTAATATCATCTGCTGATGTGATTAAGGTACACACAAATACTCCATCAACACTTAATGATAAGGGCACGCTATAATATACCCTCTGATAGCTCTCTATACAATTCTCAGTTCATGGTACCATTCTTTTATCCAGAAATTTGATTTAACTGTGGTCAAACCTGTTGAACTGGAATTCGAATCCAAGTTTGCTTTGACGATGCTACAAAACACGGACTGCCATGTAAGCAAGTATACAGTGATACGGTAACTGGTAATAGTTGAACATATGTCATTCATTATTTTACAGGCGATAGTTTCATATTTCGATATCGGGTTCGCAGTACCTACCTATCCAGTCTACTTCAGTACTAGTCCCCAGGATGTTCCCACCCACTGGAGGCAGACCGTGATGTTTTTAGGGAAGCCACTACCAGTTAAAACAGGTATGAAAATAAAGCCCACTATAATAAAGCTTCATAACTCATGGTATATTATACCTGTTACACTGTAGGTGACATGTTGAGGGGTGTGTTCAAATGTACCCGCCATCCTAAGGACCATCGCTACATCATCATTAGGTTAAAGATGGAGTTAGATCCTCTCAATAAAGATAATTCAGAGGGCGTGGCTGAACCAATCATTATCGAACAACGCTATACTATTTAAACTTATTGTACCATAACTGATGTAATTATTATAGTATAATTGTGCTATTAACATGTTTAATGATCGTAGTTATTGTATGATCGATTCATCCATCAACCCACCATGCATGCATGCAGTGTGATAAAGACGATCTAAGCTAGTATGCATTAAACACTTCACCCTGCTCATACTTTTCAGAAAAAGAGCATCTCTATACTCGATCGAACTATATTATAGTAAATATTCGAATATGCATGCATGCATATGGTGTTAATTATAACACCATATGATCGACTTAGCTTTAATTCATATAATTATATAGACACCACAACTATATAGCCCCTAGATCTATATAGCAATCTATATAGCCCACAGCTTACATTAACCTGTATAGTATACCTGTTGTCCAAAGCTGGCATCATTACATTTTTAACTTATTGCACCAAATTATTGTTTATTATGTACCATCATGCATATTTAGTGAGCAGGCTAGCACAGCATTATGTTGTTGAACATTAAAAATTAATTAACTTCGGTCAATAAAATAAACTGAAAAGATGTACACAAATATTTTGATATTAAAAAAAAAAAAACCGCACAAATATTATTATACATAGGTCTACAGCTCATCAGTACATACTAACTGAATAATATAATTATCAGTGAAATAATGATGTCAATTATATAATGGCATTAATTAGAAGCCGGAGTTACCCCACTCAATGTCTTCATCTCGAATAAAATACAAGACGAACGTGAAGACTGTCGCAAATACGAATATATTAGCTCCACCAATGAGACCAAAGGCACTGTACTCAATCTGGGTCGAAGAAAGAGAGAGAGAGTTTAAAGCGTCGTGTATCAAGCTAATGGTACAATATACTCACTATTTTCTGTCGAGCTAATATGAGTGGAAGAGCTATTGAAAGAGCATCAACAAACAGTAAACATATTGACAGGAGATACAGAGAATAAATGGCTTACCAAATGCCGATACGACAATAAATGAAGACACAAAGTAGCATATATCACTCAACAGGGACCTGTCATAATAGATAGAGGGTATCCAAACTCAGGTTAATAACTTTTTATAACTAATGTCCAATACATTTCAGTACTAATGAATATAACATGGTCATGCTCGGCATCCATTGATCACACCCCCTATTCTACCATTATTTATATCATTATTAATGAAATTTGTATGTACTTAGCAAATTGCCATAAAAACAATGAATTTTCTTCGTTCAATTACTCTGTTGACTTATCAAATTTAACTTACAGGCTTTCTGGAGGAGCACTTTCCTTAATTGTGCAGCATTTGGACAGGATCAATGGTAGAGGGCTGACGACATAAAATAAGACTGAAAAATAAGCAAAAGATTGTATAAGAGTGAGGGGGGAGGGGCAAATGTAGGACAATGGCTACAAAATAATACTTACTGACAAAAATTCCCCACCAATTGATGCTAAATGGTATGAAATAAACAGAACCACTGTAAGCAGTGTTCTTTATGAACGTCACATTAACTTACAAGTCCTTGTCTATCCTTATAGCGCACCCAACGAAGAACATTACGATACCAAACGTCGCCGTCATGGCTAATGCCACTAGCCTATAACAAGACAAACGACATTACGCTAATTGAGAAGTAAAAAGGAGAAACTTACACAGCGAAGTTCTTATTACAGATCCCCATTTTAATTTCTTGCTTTGTCAACAATGGGCGTGTCGTTCTAAACCACACCCACAAAAATAATTAAAACAAAATGGCGGCCAATAAACCGTATTAACATTGAAACAAATATATAGTATGAGATATACATAAACAAACAACATAAATCATTGGTAGATTAAATGAATTTATATAATTGAATAATTATGTTCAGCTTTCAACTCTCTTTATTCTCTTTAAAGGATGCTGGAAGAGGATCCCCTGGTCGTGTTGACCAATGTACGGCTTATCATAGACGGCCATTAACTCTTGGTCCTCGTGAAGGCGCTGCCTTTTTTGTCCAGCAACACTCTGTGGAATACAAGGAGAATTTCAACTACCAAGTTTATATCACTAATACCATATATACTCTAAACTCTAATTATAAGCATGTAAAAATAATTTCATACGTACACATAATATGTACATACAAATATACAACTACAGTTTATATACAGTAATTTTTACCTCTTTCTGTGGTTGATTCTCTTTGTTACTAGCATTGTCTCCGTTACTACTAATGGATAGGCAAGGACTGGAGGATCGGGTAGAGTTTGAACCAGTAGATTTGGGCACTCCATTGCTAGACTGGACATTCAAGTAGCAATCATTTGGATAATTCATTACGAATTCCTTGCGGGGGAGGGGATGGACGTGGAGCTGTGCAGTATGGGGATAAAGAGGGGCGGGGCAAGGTGGAAGACCAACACCAGGAGGAGGACAGGGTGGTTCCTTTCTACCATTAAACTGTACCTAAGTTAAAACAAGAAAAAAGATTAAAAATGATACTTGAATAATCTTTAAATAATCTTTATAATTACACACAAACAAAATTTGAATTTCCACTTACAATTGCGTCATTATTCAAGATTAGCCTGGGTAAAGGAGGAGGAGGGGGTCTGACTGACTTAGAGGGTCCAATAATATTGGGAGGTACAAGGTTAGGGTTCCAGGCCCCGTTGGAATGCCTAGGCTGCAGTATACAGGCACCCGGTCTACATGGCATACCGTACGATACCCGGATTTCTTGTCCATCTAGTTTGACACCATTGCAGTGTTTCTGTACAGCCTCAGCTTCGGTAGACGAACTCATATCAACGAAAGCAAACCCTCGAGGACAGCCATTGGGCAATAGAGCGATCTATAATAAATAAGAAATGAAGAAAGGATATTTCCACCATAATGTTATGGAACACAAGTGCAAAGGTGGTACCTTTGATGTGCTCCCCACCTAACATCTTGTTATACTGTGTTACGTAATTATACTGTGTTAAGCAACTACACTGCTATAACTATTATAATATTACACTAATACATTGAAGAATACAGGCACTAACATGATTCTTATCTCAGTTATTGCTACATGTATGTATAATGGATTCTTTGTGGCAAACATGAGACAGGATTACAGTCTCCCCCCTTCCCATGGTCAATAGTCTAACTTACAAAGCTCATGACTATTTTTCTCTGTTCTCTTTAAACAAACCTGGCAAAAATTGACAGTTCCATATTTCCCAATGATATTGACTATTCTCATCTCCTCACTCAATCCTTTGGGTAGCTTGTCTATGAATATTGTCTTGGATTGAAGGTCCTCTACTGTCTGCATACCGTTATCAGCAAAATCAACCCTCAGGGCCCGTGCCCCAACCAGCTTAGTAGACATATTGGTCTTAGAATTACAAGCTTCTTCCCTCGTGCTATATTCCACGAATCCATAGCCTTTACTCTCACCAGTTTGAGCCGAATAGACAACGAAACACCGCAGTATGTCACCGTGAGATGCAAATAGTTCCTGAAGTTGTTTGCTGTCGTAGGTTAGTGGAAGGTTTCCAATGAATAGCAGAGAGTCTGGGTGGCCGTAATGGGCGGACATTTTACCATTCTTTGGGTTGTTTATTTTATTGAGTGCAGCTGAAGCAGCTTCTGAGCTCGGGAATACCATCCTGAAGCTGGTCTCTTTGGAATTGTACACAATTCGAAAGTCCTTGTTTCCAATTATGTCCTCCATTAGCTACACAAAAAATTTACTATAAAGGAATAATTAAGTTATTGTCCGCCCACATTCCTTACTTAATTAATCACATTGATTATAGGGTGCATCAGTCATGTGATTAAAACAAAATGGCGGCCCTGTTTTGTAGAAACACAAGGGAAACTTTTCTATTGCTCGAGTGGGGAAGCAATCAATTCCCTGCCATTATCATAAAAGGTTTTTACATGTACCTATGATACAGGAGTGAGCAGATATCAACCACTGTCACCCCATGAAAATACACTATTTATGTTTATGAATATTAATGAGCAAGTCTCAACTTGGTAACATGAAAATTCCTTCTTTACTTTTTCACATGTACAGTGAAAGGTCAAAGGTCATTCATTTTACCTTAACATGACTGCTAGTATCAGCTATTGGAGTGTTTGTTACCAATATCTTTCTCCTGTTCTCAAACTCCTTCTTCATTACTTCAATGTTCTTAATAGCAGCTGAGGACAGCTTTGTGTGTAGCTGAGCTATTGTTGAATAATGAAAGATACAAGTTTTTCCTACTTAGCTTTCTCACTCTTTTCCTCTCTATTATTCATCTCACCATTTTTAGAGTCTTTGGTTTCATCTTTGGCATCCACTATCTTCCTTTCATCAGCCTTCCCTGCGTTTCCCTCCATTATATAAAGCACTACCACTCCCACTGACACACATGGGAGATGACTGTAGACGCGTGAAGTCGCAAAGAACTTGAGAAAGAGGAAGAGAAGGTGGAAGAACAGAACACTGCTAGTAGCTAGCTAGCTGCAGATATGAATTTGGCGCCACCTCTTTCTAATTATGTAGATCTAATTAATTTTTACTTTTGATTTATTTAATTATTATTATTAAAACATGGCCGACTAAAGCTAGGGCGGCATAGATTGACCGGCACATATAACCTTTTGCTACCTCGCCATTGATAAAAGCTTAACTTTTAAAGTGCGATGTTTTCAAGGCTATGTCTCTTAAAGGTAGTTCCACAGTGTCGTAAACTAGGGACGTACCCACTACCATGGCCACACCTCCAAAAACCCTTTCCTGCCCAAGAACCTCCATGGAACAAGGCTGCTGGCCTCCATCTTTTACAGAGAGTTATCAAGAACGTTGCTGCTACAGAATTCAAGTCCAAAGACTTCTTAGAGGGTGTAGAAGACTCCACGAGGTGTTTCATTCAGGCACTCAAGGACCGTAACCTGGACATATTGAAGGATATATTGCACCCAAAGTTATATCATAAAGTGTTCCACTCTCTATGTCTCTTACCATCCACTTCTCAAGTACTAATAGATGTTGAGTCAATACGACACTTGAAGCTAACTGAGGTCAAATCAGTCGTCGGTTCTGCTGACCCTGAAGACAAGCACACGATATCCTGGCTTGGACAGACCATTATCACCAGCCAACAGAAAATGGAGGAGCTTTTCGAGTCACAGGATGGGGCATTTAACTTCGACCTTGCTAAAGAAATTGGTAAAGAAGCTACCATGTCACGTATGGAGTTTACACTAACCGTGACTTTTACGACGAAAGAGAAGTTTGCCATTCTCGATAGCGATGGGAAACTGATAGAGGGATCTAATAAGTTTATTAACGGTACTCATATCTGGAAGTATGGATCGGATGTGCTATGGGATAGCGAGTACCCGTTAGAATGGAAATTATACGATATTAACAATTATCTACAGAACGACCCACAATTTGAGGAACAGTAGCTTATACACAGTCTGGTATATTGTATCAATCATAATTGATTATAATTATGGAGTTTTTAATTATATCAGTGATTGTTTGTGTAGTTGGACTGTAAACGTAAATTTTCATTGGATATTGGATAAATTTGGTAACTTGTGTTAATGTTTTGAATCAGTTTACAAAAAAAAGAAGAATTTTATTTGGTAACTTGTGTTAATGTTTTGAATCAGTTTACAAAAAAAAGAAGAATTTTATTCATTATAATAATTATTATTATACATTAATTTTGCACATTGATTTTAATACAAATGTTGATTGATATTGACATCTTGTCCCACTATAAGATCCAATTTGGCAATAATATCAGCACACTCCAGAGTATACTAATGACCTACAAATACATACTCACTGACACTTTATTCTCTATACTCATGTAGATCTAGTAGCCATGCATATAGTGCCAGATGAGTCAAGATTAGCAGATGGTGTTTGGGGTTCGCTACGTCACTGCAGAGGGAGTGTAACCCATTTTTGCTGATAACAAGGATCACTTCATATCATAAACGTACAGACCCCATGAAATGGATAAAAAGACAAAATACCGGCAGAGCTAGACAAAGGATCACTAGATCATGCATTGGTGGTCCCGGCCGAAAACAGGGGTGCTTAAGCTTTATTTTGCGGGCAGCTAGGGTGCAGCTCAGTGATATCACTTCATTGTTAACATCATAGTATGCAAAATATATCCATAATGGTCTACATGGTTTATATAGCAAGAAATCACCATTAAGCTTTTTATAACAATAGTATACATGCTATGAACTTAATGATACTAAAAGGCATGAGCCCCTTTACATAAAATACTGTTCCTCCACCTATATTGAAGCACAGCCGGCATGCTGTATTTCCTCTACAGCATTAGTACTTTGAGTTTATCGTAGTGGTGCTACTGTGCCAAGGAGTCAATTGTTAGCTCTCAGTGCTGGTAGCTAGCCCGCTATGCTATTAGACTAAAGTGGGACTAATAGTCATATAGCTATAGCTCAGTTATGAACTGGCTATGGTGTACACTATCCTACTCCCCTTTGATGTCCGCCATTCAATGTCTCAGAGGGTATCATTCATCATACACTATCACATAAGAAAAATGCCGTCAAGCCTGACCACTGCCATTGATCTATAATGAAACCTTTATTGTCATAAAATTGACGCATGGCATCTGTTGTTTTATTTTGCTTTGACCCTGTTTAGAGCACAATGTTTTTCAAAAAAAAAAAAAACACTGTTGTTTTTTTTTACCTTTATCCTTGCATCATAGATATTGCATTGCTATTGTTGTACTCTTTCTGTGACACTGTTGTTTTTTTTTTACCTTTATCCTTGCATCATAGATATTGCATTGCTATAGCTAATGTTGTACTCTTTCTGTGACGTCATATGATATCACCACTAATCATCGCGCATATCTGATCTGCGGCGCGTCTGATGATTTCTGATTTCTCTGAGCTGATTCGTGATTCATCTCATTGTCTCCAATGTCTCGTCACAAAATGGAGCACTCTTCTTTTTCAGAGAAACTAAACGAGCACCTGAAGTGTAGTGTATGTCTGGAACGGTATACCGACCCCAGAATACTACCCTGCCACCATTCTTTTTGTCTAAAGTGCTTGGAAGCATTGCCCCGCCATGTTCGTTCTGTCCCACTAAGACTGAGGCCTCCACCGGGAACTGTACCTGAGAACGAAGTGAGTTGACTCTTTTTACTTTTAGAGTTAAATTAAGTTGCTTTTTTTTTTTTTTTTTTTTTTCTTTTTTGGGCTGATTTAAGTAAAAGTAGATCTACTCGATCTGACATTCGCGCTCGGTAGCCAAGGCCTGACCCAACCCATACACGAGGGTCTTGAGCTGATCTGTCATGTCTGGCACAATGCAATATAAGATGAGTTTGTGCAGTTGTGTAAAATCCTCAGTGAAATGCAACGTGACCAATTAAAATTTGAAGCACTGTGCCTCGGTTTATGACACAACATTATGCCGAGTCTTTTTAGGGCTTCCTCTGTATAAACTCTTGTATTGCACTGTGCCAGACCCTCCTATATGGGCTGGATTGGGCGGCTAGGCAAGGTAAAGCACTTAATCTCCCAATAAACACTGCCTGGATTTTCGAAGCTTCAGTAAAGGCAGATGTACAATATAACGTACAGCGTAACGTAACGACTGGAAGTTAATGCAAATGAGTATGCTGCATGACTGACGCTGGAATAGAAATTTTTTTTATATTCCAGCGTCAACGTAATGTATGTATTCTTCAGCATTGCCTTCCGGTCGTGACGCTCAGCCAATGTAATATTGTAAATCTACCTTAATTCTTACATTCAGTATAAGCTTTATCAGCTAGAAGCTTAAAGGCTGATTCCAGCACACTGTAAATGTAACGTTTACGTAACGTAAGCGAATACACAGGAAGAGTACGAACTGTTCACGTAACGTAAAAGTTGAATCAAGTTCAACTTTGAACGTCACATTAACGATTTGTACTTTTTCCATGTATTTGCTCAGTTAGGTTATGTGAATGTTTCAGAATGTAACATTTATAGTGTGAATCCGTCTTAAATTAATTGTGTCATGTTTATACTTATAATTGCCTCTGGCTAAGTCTGTGTATACTTTATGTGCAAGCATGCCTTTGTAGGTGTAGCAGATTAGATATACATGTAATTGAGCTCCAGGAATCATGATAAAGGGCATTTAGTGTGACGTAGTGATTGTTTGAGCAGTTAACCTCAAATACCATGTTTGCATAATTATTAACCCGAGCGTGGGCGGAGGGTTATAGTAGTCGGTTTTTGTATCTGTGTGCATGTCTGTGTATCTGTCTGTTACCACGTAATCTTTGTGGATACTTGATAGTAGAACACAGTGTTCTGCCCAGCATTGTATCTTAGGTGGTTGCATTTGAACTAAAATACCATAAAATGGGCATTTTAAGTGCTTTTCTATAGTAATTCAAGTGGTAGAATAGCTCCATAGGTGGTAAATTTGATTTTTAGGTGGTTAGGGTCGACCATCGCCGACCACCATGGACAGAACACTGAGAACAGTATGTATGACAGTATAGTCATTGGCCCATGGCCCCATGCATAACGTCTATTGGTACTTTGTAGTCAAGATGTGATCATTATTATGTTTTTTTGTCTATTAATTAGGGTGCTTGTAGCTTTTGTATTCTGTGTCCAATATGCCGTCAAGAAGTTGAACTCCCCCGCAATGGCCCCAAGAATTTTCCTACTGACTTTCGATTAAACGACTTCTTGTCTGCCACTCCTTCACCAGTCACATTACCGGTACCAGGTGCTGGGGCTAGTGGTATTCATTACTGTCCAGACCACACTGATCAGGAGCTGAAAATGTACTGTGAGACCTGTGAACAGTTGGTTTGCTACAAATGCATGGCTGTTAATACAAGACACAGGAATGGTAATCATGTTGTGAAGGACATTGAGGAATGCTTTCCTAAGCAGCGTGAAATATTGAAAAAAAAGCTGCATACCGTCAGAAAAAAGATTGATGCTTTTAATGGCCAACTGTTAGAGGAACGAGAAGCAGAGTTGTCAAGACAGGAGGAAAAGATTTGTAACCAAATCCACCAGCATGCACAGAAGCTAATCCAAATGGTATATCAAGCAGAAGAAGACCTTCAAGCTCAGCTGAAAGCTGTAGTGCAGCGGAAGAAAAAATCCATCCATCGGCAGAAGAGGCAAATGGAGCATTCCTTACAACAACTATGCAATTGCCAAACAAGGATTGTGGAGACCGTGAAGCTCAAAGATAAAGTCCGAATTCTGGAGAGGAAGCGGGAGATTATGAAGCGGACATCATTAGCCATCAAATTTTCACCTCATGCTGTCGTACCGATTGAAAAAGCAGACATTGATGTCGTCAATATGAGCTGCTTCAAACAAAATATGCTTGGCACCTTAAAGTACAGCGAGTTCGAGAAGGCATGCATTTTGCCTCTGAAAAAAGAACTTTTAGACTCGGTGGTAGCAGGAACAACTGTGACAGCAACAATTGCTCTTCAATCAAAAGGTAAAGCTCATCAGTGCAGTATATACAGTATAGGATGTTTGAAGTGGGTGTGGTCATAGTCAGCCATTTTGATTTACATCTTTGTATTGAAATTTATAGTGTTTTGAAAATAATTTGCAAGGAAAGAGCAATTACAATACGTAGAACTAGCTCCTACTCTGATGTATACCAAGATGGCAGAATATCCAATAATTTACTGAAATATACAAATTGTTAAAGTGCATGCTTAATTTCAAGTGCCACACCCATTGCACAGTATTATAGGTTGAATATGTATATTGTATATAGTATCAGCTCAATGACACCACACCCTTCGATCCCACGCAGTATTCATATTTTATATGTATGTCAGCCACCTCCTCCCATGACGGTACATGTGCTGTAAATTACTGTTTCTTATTTCCATTGCAGATTGTGGCAATAATCCTATTCCACAGAAATCATTTTGGATCCAGTCACTGTGTCCCTTTAACCCAATATACTGCTATGTAATTCCTCCCGAAGGTGACCTTTCCTCTGCTATGGAATGTGACGTCACGGTTTCAAAACCTGTGGGTCAGTACAATGTTAGCTTTACTCCATTAGTTCGAGGCCGGTATAAAATGGTGTTGAAAGTTGGCGGAATAGATGTTAGTCACAACGAAGTAGTTTTCAATGTTGTCCCTACCCCAGAAATGAGGGGGGAGCAGGTCAAACCCCCGATAATGGGTTTGAAGGAGCCAATTGATGTTGCCATTGACCAATATGGGTATGTTTACATTGTAGAAAAGGGTGCAAACCAAATTTTAATCTGCAAGTACTTCCAAGACAAAATTGTGTTCAGAAGATTAAATCGTCCCACTGGTATAGCAATCTCAAAAGACGGCGATATATTTGTCACAGATCAACATCGACTTCAATTACTGAGACTGTATGACAATCATCGTACTGTCACTGTACTGAGAACAGTAGGGTCTGATAAAGCTGGTAACAAGAACAATCAGTTCAATAATCCAACGGGTGTTGCTGTATGTCCAAAGACGGGTAACGTTTTTGTTGCTGATTGTGGTAATAATCGTGTTCAAGTGTTTGACAAAAAGCTTAAACCATTGCGTGGCTTTAATAGTCACGGTTATCTTAGTGGGTCATTCAAAAATCCTTGTGCTTTGTCTGTGGATCGAGATGGGTTCCTGTATCTGATACAGCAGAGAGACGATAAGTACTACGTATTGTTGAAGCTGACCGAAACAGGATCATTAATGGTTGACTTCATTGGAGAAAACCAAGATAGATTGATCAGGGGTCTGGCGTCCATTGCTGTTGGTACCGGAGTGGTTTATGTATCTGACCCAATAAATAATTGTATTACAGCTTTCAATTCTTCAAATGGGAAATTCATTAATTCATTTGGAACAACCTCAGGCAAGCCCGCGGGCATCACATTGGATCAACTTGGTAACTTGTACGTCGCAAGTGCAGCTAGAAGCAATGTTTCTGTTTATTAATATTATTATTATTATTATAACTGTTATAACTGTTTGTTATTGAATTACCTGGGTATTATGTTAATTGATTTAATTATAACGGTATATTAATTATAGTTCCAAAAAAATTCTCAAGATTTTCAAAAACATCTGGACCTAAATGACTGCCACGTTATTGGAGGAAGAGATCTAGAAGAAATCAGACCTCAAAGAAGAACTCAAAAAATCGTCCCTGAAAACTTCAAAGAGAAGAGGTGGAGCTAACAGGTACTGTTATTGGGCGTGGGGTATATGGTGAGGTCAGGGTGGGTATATTCTGGGGTACCAGAGTACAGTAGCTATCAAGCATTTACACCAGCTTATATATATACGTAGTGTTCGACTATAACAGAGAAGTGTTCACAAAGGAAATAGAGATATCTGATCCCAATGAACCAACATACTGCCTCTGTCATCAAGTGTCCTTTGGAGAGAAATGATTGGATGCGATAATTTTGAGTGCCCAATTGAATGGTTTCATTTTCAATGTGTTGGCCTCATCACTTCGAAACCAAAAGGCAAATGGTATTGTCCACGGTGTACCCCGGCAAGACAAAGAAAAAAATAAGAAAAAATGACAAAACATCATCCTAATATCGTCCATTGATGCTACTAGAATTGATAACCAAGCCCATGTAAACAAACGACTGTAAGAAGGCAAATTACCCTTGACACGTCCACAGATTGTCAGATTCCAGATTCAAGCCACAGATTCTACTGTATGCAAAGGGTGTGGCCAGCCAGACTACCTACTTGGGGGCTTTAGTGACCCAACTGGCCCATACACAAGAGTCTGGCTGTTACGATGCAACTCTATTAATTGGTACTCTGCTGTAGTCAAGATACGATTATTATTATTATTTTCTTTGTCTATTAATTATAGGGTGCTTGTAGCTTGTAAATCCATCTCCAATATGTCATATTGAAGGACATATTGCACCCTAAGTTATATCATAAAGTTTTCCACTCTCTATGTCTCTTACCATCCACTTCTCAAGTGCTAATAGATGTTGAGTCAATACGACACTTGAAGCTAACTGAAGTTAAATCGGTCGTTGGTTCTGTTGACCCTGAAGACAAGCACACGATATCTAGGCTTGGACAGACCATTATCACCAGCCAACAGAAAATGGAGGAGCTTTTCGAGTCACAGGATGGGGCATTTAACTTCGACCTTGCTAAAGAAATTGGTAAAGAAGCTACCATGTCACGTATGGAGTTTACACTAACCGTGACTTTTACGACGAAAGAGAAGTTTGCCATTCTCGATAGCGATGGGAAACTGATAGAGGGATCTAATAAGTTTATTAACGGTACTCATATCTGGAAGTATGGATCGGATGTGCTATGGGATAGCGAGTACCCGTTAGAATGGAAATTATACGATATTAACAATTATCTACAGAACGACCCACAATTTGAGGAACAGTAGCTTATACACAGTCTGGTATATTGTATCAATCATAATTGATTATAATTATGGAGTTTTTAATTATATCAGTGATTGTTTCTGTGGTTGGACTGTAAACGTAAATTTCATTGGATATTGGATAAATTTGGTAACTTGTGTTAGTGTTTTGAATCAGTTTACAAAAAAAGAAGGTTTTTATTATATTTTGTACATTGATTTTATTAAATAAAAGCTTTTTTACTGATGTCAACATCTCAAGTTGTCTCAATTAGATGCACTGAGTTTGGCAACAATATCAGCACATATATCTTATGAAGCACACACCTTATGCAGCTTTGTAGAGCTATAATGACACTTTGCGAATACATACTCACTGATACTTTATTCTGTATGCTTGGACATATATTATACTCCACACAGTAGCCGTATAAGTGCTGGATGAGTCAAGACTGGACATACTAGCAGATGGTGTTTGGGCTGGGTTCTTTATGTGCATGCAGAGGGAGTTTGACCCATTCTTGCTGATTAACCAAGGATCAAAGACAAATACAGCCAAAGGGTCAGGAAAGTACATGCATTGGTGGTGCTGGAAAACAGGGCCGGGGCTTAAGCCCCCTTGTTAAAAAAAGATATGGAAGTTCAGCCTCCTATATAAAAAAATTGGGATGCTTTTTGGCAGGCTGCAGCTCAGTGATATCACTTCATTGTAATGCATACGATGGTATATCACTGCTAGGCATGAGCCAGCCCCCTTGCATGAAATATTATTCCTCCATCTATTGAAGCACAGCATGCGCATATGCTGCATTTCACTTCGAGTTCACTGTGTGGCGGCTGGGCCAAGGAGCCGGTCAATTGCTTGCCCGGCCTCAGTGCTGGTAGCCTGCTATATCCTATTAGAAAAGTAGGACCAACATATAGCTCAGTTATGAACTGGCTATGATGTACACTATCCTATTCCCCTCTGATGTCCGCCATTCATCAATGTCTCAAAGGGTATCATTCATCATACACTATCACATTGAAAAATGCTGTCATGCCTGACCACTGCCATTGATCTATAATGAAACCTTGTCATGAATTTGATGCATAAGCAAGCATGGCATCTGTTGTTTTATTTTGCTTTGACTCTATTTGGAGCATAACGTTATCTAGATCTAGTTGCATCTAAAACTTTTATTGCCTTGTCGTGTGACGTCGTATGATATCACGATTAAGTCATCCGACTCATGCTCACATCTCATTGTCGATGTCATCAAGACTCATCATTGTCTCCAAACAAAATGGAGCAGTCAAGTTCTTTTTCAGAGAAATTAAATGAGCACCTGAAGTGTAGTGTATGTCTGGAACGGTATACCGACCCCAGAATACTACCCTGCCACCATTCTTTTTGTCTAAAGTGCTTGGAAGGTATGCCCCGCCATGTTCGTTCTGTGCCACTAAGACTGAGGCCTCCACCGGGAGCTGTACCTGAGAACGAAGTGAGTTGACTCTCTCTTTACTTTAGAGTTTTTAAATTAGATATTTAATTTTTTTTTTTTTGGGGGGGGGACTGGTTTAAGTAAAAATACTCGATCTGATATAGGCTAGGCTGCCAGGCAGCCTAGCTAGGCACCTCCCTGACCCAACCCATGCATACGAGGGTCTGGCACTAGTCTCATCCCCAGACTCCCACGCATCTAACGAGCGACGGGAGTCTGGCCCACTGAGTCGATTTTCTTGGCCCAGGAAATGAAATCGTGACACAAACTTTGATTACGTTTGATTACTAATAGCCCACAAACCCATCCCATTTGCTTGGAACTTATCTGGCTTTGTGGTCGTCAAATAGACGTTTAAAAACAATCGACTGTGATTGGCCAGCAGAAATTCCTCACCGAGGGCCGAGAAAATCGACTCAGTGTGCCAAACTCCCTTCGCTCATTAGATGCGTGGGAGTCTGGGGACGAGACTAGTCTGGCACAACACAATATAAGTTGAGTTTGTGCAGTAATCCTCAGTGAAATGCAACGTGACCAATGAAAATTTGAAGCACTGTGCCTCAGTTTATGACTTAACGTCACGAGTCTTTTAGGGCTTCCTTTGTACAAACTCTTCTATTGCACTGTACCTGCCCTTGTGTATGGGTTGGATAGGGCTAGGCAAGGTAAAGCACTCACAATATGCTTATTCCATAATTCATACTATAAATGTAATGTTTACGTAACGTAAGCGAATACACGGGAAGAGTATGAACCGTTTATGTAATGTAAAAGTTCAATTTTGAATGTCATGTTAACGATTGGTACTACATGTATTTCCATGTATTCGCCTACATCATGTGAACATTACAAAAACGTAACGTTTATAGTGGGAATCCACCTCAAGTTAATTTGTGTCATATTTATATTTATAATTGCCTGTGGTTCAGTCCTATGCATATTTCATATACATGCCTTTGTAGGTCGGTGTAGCAGAATTGATACAATTGAGCTCACAGGAATCATGATAAAGGGCATATAGTTTTGTTACACGATTAAAACTGTGACTAGCAATTTTTTCAGCAGTTGAACTCGTACACCATGTTCATTATGACAGTAGTTCATTGGCCTATGCATAATCTTTATTTGTACTTTGTAGTCAAGATACGGTCATTATTATGTTCTTTTTCTATTAATTAGGGTGCTTGTAGCTTGTATATCCAGTGTCCAATATGTCGTCGAGAAGTTGAACTCCACCACAATGACCCCCAAAATTTTCCTACTGATTTTCGATTAAACGACTTCCTATCCGCCACTCCTTCACCAGTAACATTACCGATACCAGGTACTGGGGCTAGTGGTATTCATTACTGTCCATACCACACTGATCAGGAGCTGAAAATGTACTGTGAGACCTGTGAGCAGTTGATTTGCTACAAGTGCATGGCTGTTAATACAAGACACAGGAATGGTGATCACGTTGTGAAGGACATTGAGGAATGCTTTCCTAAGCAGCTGGAAATATTGAAAAATAAGCTGCATACTGTCAGAAAAAAGATTGATGCATTTAATGGCCAACTTTTGGAGGAACGAGAGGCAGAGTTGTCAAGACAGGAGGAAAATATTCGTAACCAAATCCACCAGCATGCACAGAAGCTAATCCGAATGGTATATCAGGCAGAAGAGAACCTACAAGCTCAGCTTAAAGTTGTGGTGCAGAGGAAGAAAAAATCCATCCTTAAACAAAAGAGGCAAATGGGGCATTCCTTGCAACAACTACATGATTGTCAAACAAAGATTGAAGAGACCGTGAAGCTCAAAGATAGAATCCAAATCTTGAAGAGGAAGCAGAAGATTATAAAGCAGACATCATTAGCCATCAAATGTTCACCTCGTGCTGTCGTACCGATTGAAAAAGCAGACATTGCCATTGTAGATATGAACTGCTTCAAACGAGATATGCTTGGCACCTTAAAGTACAGCGAGTTCGAGAAAGCATACATTTTGACTCCCAAAAATGAACTTTTAGACTCGGTGGTAGCAGGGACAACTGTGACAGCGACAATCGCTCTTCAATCAAGAGGTAAAGCTCATCACTGCAGTATGTACAGTATAGGCGGATGTTTGCAATGGGCGTGGTCATACTCAGCAGCCATTTTGTTGTACATCTTTCTATTGAAAATTATAGCTTTCTCTTGCAATTACAAAAACCGATGGCAGAGAAAATTAGTTAGGACATCAGATCACTATAGTCTTGTATGATTTTACATTAAATATATTCGATGGTCTTCTAAGAAAAATCAATTCATAGTAACTATGTAGAACTAGCTCCTACTCTGATGTACACCAACATGGCGGAATATCCAATAATTTACGGAATATGCTACAAATTAAACTTGTTAATTTTAACTGCCACACCCTTTGCAAACAGTCTATATACCTGTACAGTACAACCTCCGATAGTGGACACTTCGAGAAAGGGACATAGCATAATAACCTTGCAACAAAGGACACTTGTCAGTGTCCAAATAGACTTGTCTAATGCATTTTGACCTCTGAGAAGAGGACAACCTCTCTATAAAGGACAAAGCACTTCAATTTATATAGGGTCCCAAAGTGTCCTTTATTCAGAGGTTTCACTGTATAGAGGGTTTGTGATGAGTTATGAATATCATTAACGGGTTATGGATATTATTAACACGCCGCCATCTTTAGTGGCAAGAATGTACAGTAAGTAAGTTTGCAAGAAAACAAGGTTTTTGAATTTCTGTTCATTATAAAACTGGATTTACAAAATAAAAAGTATAAGCTCATACTTGTAACTTATATTGTGATTTGGTGTTTACTTGCTCACTTGTTATGGAGAAACGTTGAAAAAAACATGGAATTTGCCTACTTGCCACTCAAGATGGCGGCGCGTTAATGATACTCATAACCCGTTAATGATATTCATAACTGATTGCAATTAAAGCCTCTATAGGTTGAATTATGTATAATTATAGTATCAGCTCAGGCAATGTCACCACACCCTAATTGATCTCACACAGCAGTATTCATTTTTTTGTCTCGGTATATAGCATGTTAGCTACCTCCTCCTATACATGTGTAGGCATGTATATTTTTGGATTTGAAATTATCAGTTATGCAGCATCAGTGTTAAGGCAATACTATGTAAATTATTCTTTCTTATTTCTGTTACAGATTGTGGCAATGATCCTGTTCAATGGGAATCATTTAGAATCCATCCACTGGATTCTTTTCACCCGATCTACTGTTATGTAATTCCTTCCGAAGGTGATCTTTCCTCTGCTGTGGAATGTGATGTCACAGTTCGAGACGCTTCAGTGGGTCAATACGATGTAAGCTTTACTCCATCAGTTCGAGGTCGGTATAAAATGGCGTTAAAAGTTGGTGGAATAGATGTTAGTCACAACGAGATAGCTTTCAATGTGATCCCTACCCCTAAAATGAGGGGGAAGCAAGTCAAACACCCGATAATGGGTTTGAATGAGCCAATTGATGTCGCTGTTGACCGATATGGGTATGTTTATATCGTAGAGAAGGGTGCAAACCAAATTTTAATCTGCAAGCACTTCCAAGACAAAATTGTGTTCAGAAGATTAAATCGTCCCACTGGTATAGCAATCTCAAAAGATGGCGATATATTTGTAACAGATCAACATCGACTTCAATTACTGAGACTGTACGACAATCATCGTACTGTCACTGTGCTGAGGACAGTAGGGTCTGATAAAGCTGGTAACAAGAACAATCAGTTCAATAATCCAACGGGTGTTGCTGTATGTCCAAAGACGGGTAACATTTTTGTTGCTGATCATGGTAATAATCGTGTTCAAGTGTTTGACAAAAAGCTTAAACCATTGCGTGGCTTTAATAGTCATGGTTATCTTAGTGGGTCATTTAAAAACCCTTGCACTTTGTCTGTGGATCAAGATGGGTTCCTGTATCTGATACAACAGAGAGACGATAAGTACTACGTATTGTTGAAGCTGACTGAAACAGGATCATTGATGGTTGACTTCATTGAAGCAAACCAAGATAGATTGATCAGGGGTCTGGCGTCCATTGCTGTTGGTAACGGAGTGGTTTATGTATCTGACCCAATAAACAATTGTATTACAGCTTTTAGCTCTTCAAATGGGAAATTCATTAATTCATTTCGAACAACCTCAGGCAAACCCGCTGGCATCACATTGGATCAACTTGGTAACTTGTACGTCGCAAGTGCAGCTAGAAGCAATGTTTCTGTTTATTAATATTATTATTATTATTATAACTGTTATAACTGTTTGTTATTGAATTACCTGGGTATTATGTTAATTGATTTAATTATAACGGTATATTAATTATAGTTCCAAAAAAATTCTCAAGATTTTCAAAAACATCTGGACCTAAATGACTGCCACGTTATTGGAGGAAGAGATCTAGAAGAAATCAGACCTCAAAGAAGAACTCAAAAATCGTCCCTGAAAACTTCAAAGAGAAGAGGTGGAGCTAACAGACACTGTTATTGGGCATGGGGCATATGGTGAGGTCAGGGTGGGTATATTCCGTGGTACTAGAGTACAGTAGCTGTCAAGCATTGTACACCAGCTAATAGTGTTCCGACTATAACAGAGAAGTGTTCACAAAGGAAATGGAGATATCTGCACAAATACATCATCCTAATGTCGTCCATTGGTGCTACTAGAATTGATAACCAAGCCCATCCTACTAATGAGCTAATTGCCACTAGCCTAAACAAACAACTGTAAGAAGGCAAATTACCCTTGACACAGATTCCAGATTCAAGCCACAGATTCCACTGTATGCGAAGGGTGTGGCCAGCCAGACTACCTACTTGGGGGCTTTAGTGACCCAACTGGCCCATACACAAGAGCCTGGCTGTTACGATGCAACTCTATTGGTACTCTGTAGTCAAGATACGATTATTATTATTTTCTTTGTCTATTAATTATAGGGTGCTTGTAGCTTGTAAATCCATACAGTGTCCAATATGTCGTCGAGAAGTTGAACTCCCCCACAATGACCCCAAGATTTTCCTACTGACTTTCGATTAAATGACTTCTTGTCCGCCACTCCTTCACCAGTAACATTACCGATACCAGGTGCTGGGGCTAGTGGTATTCATTACTGTCCAGACCACGCTGATCAGGAGCTAAAAATGTACTGTGAGACCTGTGAGCAGTTGGTTTGCTACAAATGCATGGCTGTTAATACAAGGCACAGGAATGGCGATCACATTGTGAAGGACATTGAGGAATGCTTTCCTAAGCAGCTGGAAATGTTAAAAAATAAGCTGCATACAGTGAAAGAAAAGATCAATGCGTTTAATGGTCAACTTTTGGAGGAACGAGAAGCAGAGTTGTCAAGCCAGGAGGAAAAAATTAGTAACCAAATCTACCAGCATGCACAGGAGCTAGTCCAAATGGTATATCAAGCAGAAGAGGACCTACAAGCTCAACTGAAAGCTGTAGTGCAGTGAAAGAAAAAATCCATCCTTCAACAAAAGATGCCTTTACAACAATTGCAACTTTGTGATTGCCAAACAACTATTGAAGAGACCACCATAAAGCTTAAAGATAAAGTCCTAATTCTGGAGAGGAAGCGAGAGATTATGAAGCGGACATCATTAGCCATCAAATGCTCACCTCGTGTGTTGTAGGTATCAGCTGCTTCAAACGAAATGTGCTTCGCACATTGAACGAGTAAGCGAGTTTGAGAAGGCACGCATTTCGACTCCCAAAAATGAACCTTCAGATTCGGTGGCAGCAGGAACAACTCTAGCAACAATTGCTCTTCAATCAAAAGGTAAAGCTCATCAGTGTGCATGGTATGTACAGTACATATAGGATGTTTACAATCGGTGTGGTCATAGTCGGCCATTTTTATATATATCTTTGTATTGAAAATTATAGTTTTCTCTTAATTGCAATTACAAAAACTGGTGGCAGGGACAATTAAAGTCCGTTACGTTGGGTTAGGATTTGCTCATTAGATATTAAATACTCTATACAACTTTTGTTACATGTAACTTTTACAATTTTTTTTGCACACAAAAAAAGAACAGTAGATTTTAATATTCATAGCCTGTTCAACATGTTGTACTTTTTGTATGGAATAGAAATTATTATATTCAGTGAAACTGGTTAATTTTAAGTGCCATGCTCATTACAACTACAGTGGTTTGTATAGGTTGAATTATGTATAGTATGAAGCTCATGCAACTCACCACACCCTTTGATCTCACACAAAATTTGTTTTTTTTTGTCTCGGTATATAGCATGTCAGCTACTTCCTCCTATACATGTGCGTGTAGGCATGTGCATTTTTGGATTTAAAATAATCAGTAGTATGCAAGCTAAGGCAATACTAACTCTTTCTTGTTTCTGTTGCAGCTTGTGGCAATGATCCTTTTCAACTTCTATGGAAATCATTTCGGATCCAGTCACGGAATCACCCAATCTACTGTTATGTAATTCCTCCCAAAGGTGACCTTTCCTCTATACTGTGGAATGTGATGTCACAGTTCGAGACGCTTCATTGGGTGAATATACGATGTTACATGTAGCTTTACTCCATTAGTTCGAGGCCGGTATAAAATGGGGTTGAAAGTTGACAGAATAGATTTTAATCACAACGAGATATAGCTTTTGATGTGGTTCCTACCCCTGAAATGAGGAGGAAGCAAGTCAAACACCCGATAATGGGTTTGAAGGAGCCAATTGATGTCGCTGTAGATGAAAATGGGAATGTTTACATCGTGGAGAAAGGCAGAAACCAAATTTTAATCTACACTGAGCACAATCAAGTCAAAGTGGTACTCGGTAAGAAATTGAAATGTCCTGCTGGTATAGCAATCTCCAAAGACAGCAATATATTAGTCACAGAGCAGCATCGACTTCAATTATTGAAACTTCACAGTGATGGTAATGTCAGGGTGCTAAAGGCAATAGGGTCTGATAAAAGCAGGTAACAAGAATGATCAGTTCAATAATCCATCGGGTGTTGTTATATGTCGAAAGACAGGTAACGTTTTTGTTGCTGATTGTGGTAATAATCGTGTTCAAGTGTTTGATAAAAACTTTAAACTACTGCGTGGCTTTAACAGTCACGGTTATCTTAGTGGGTCATTTAAAACTCCTATAGCGCTTTGTCTGTGGATCGAGATGGGTTCCTGTATCTGATACAGCAGAGAGATGATAAGTACTACGTATTGTTGAAGCTGACCGAAACAGGATCATTTAAGGTTGACTTTATTGGAGTAAACCAAGATAGAGTGATCAGGGGTTTAGCTCCCATTGCTGTGGGTAACGGAGTGGTTTATGTATCTGACCCAATAAACGATTGTATTATAGCTTTCAACTCTTCTTGAAATGGGAAATTCATTAATTCGTTTTGAACAACCTCAGGCAAGCCCACGGGCATCGTATTGGATAAATTCAGTAACTTGTATATCACATCACAAGTGTAGCTGCTGGAGTTTCGCTACCTTGTAGTGTGTATTATCTTCATGCCTTCTGTTTATTAAAATTATAATTCATTTTGAACAACCGCAGGCAAGCCCGCTTGCCTGAGGTTATAACTAGTACTGATGCGAGTTGTGCTTTCGTTGTGTATCACAACTGACTTCTTGCATTAAAGGTTTTATTCTAGTCAGATAATTTAACTATTCAATATCTAAGCAGCCCATTAATATCTACATGAATATGATATTCGTTATGCAATAGAATCTAGCATGCTGTCATATAGTTAATTTAAAAATCAACATGTGTCGATCAGTGGGTGTGCTTGACAACCATGCCCGATAGTGGCAATACTGCCTGGATTGTTAATATAGATCTATAGAAACATTGATATACACAGTGGGTTATAGCATTATAAAAAATTTCTGCAATATTTCACTAGTAATACTATATTATATCCCATCTGCAGCTGGTATTATGTAATCCGTTTTAGAAATTTAACCACATCTGGTCCAAAATCAAGATCCATGGCCAGTTCTAGAATGGAACTTAAACTGCAATGTCAGCACACCTAAGAGAAAGATATATACATGTAACCATTATTTGCCATCACTAAAGGCTGGTTCAAAATATTGAAATTTCTGAATATAATTATTATTTGTCAATGATCTAAAATTGATACAGACTGTCAAGACGGCAGATTAGAACAAATTTCTATTCCAGCATCTTAATTGCGTAACATATTCTAGCATCATATTGTGAACCAGCCTTAAGAGACTGCAGTTGACAGTGTAATATACAAAAGGTTGTAGTATCATACTATTCAATACAGTATGTTGGTATATATGCATATGAATGTGTATGCTCACTTGCACTTATTTTGTGTACTTATTGCTCACTGGCTTTATGGATTGGAGGTACAGGCTCACGCATTGCTTTGATAGCATTCAGAAACCTTGGCAATTGAAAGCCGGGATGAAATCACTAACTGACTGACCAAGTATTTGATTAAGTCTGACCTTGGAAGTATAGGTCAAGTTCTGTTATAGAGCCAAAGTGAGTGACAAAGGACAGCTGCTAGCAATGATACCCCATTAACCTATAACGGGTTTAATAAGACAAGCAGAAATATCGTGAAGGGGGATTTTTATTTTTATTATAAACATGCAACTATCTACACAACAATGCAAAGTTTAAGGAACAGTAGGTTATATTTAGTTTGCCATCAGTATCGCATAAATCATAATTACAATTGGTGATTCATGATGTTAATTTGGATAGATTCAGCAATTGATGCATCACAATGCACGGCTGGAAATAATTCTGCATTTGAATCTTCATAAAAGTTATGAAGTAATATTGTACAATACCGTCCATAAATGTAGAAATTTTCGATCAGTAAAAATTTTGATTTTTAGAGTCTAGAGTCTAGTCCGTGAGTAGTGAAAAGTTAAATTTTAACTTGTGGGCATGGTTACAATATATAAGACACGCTAAAGATTCGTGTTTGTAACTTTGTATACAGGTTAAAAACTAATAATTATTTTCAACTTTTTCAAGGAAGGTTTAAAACGACAGAATTTTCTACGGGTTAAAAATTTCTACGTTTACGGTATTAACTTTATGGTCTAGATACTGACATTATTTGCATGCAGGTAGGATAACAGTAAAGGATTGTAGAATAACATAACCCGGATAGCATTAATTCATAGTGTGACTGGGTATCAATTTGTAGGACAAAATCCATGCTCAACAGTAGAAATCACTATGTTGACAAAACACTGAGATTTATATATTATATATATACTACACAAATACTATATATACTACACAAATACTATACTACACAAATACAAATACTACACAAATACAAATACTACACAAATACTATATATATATATATACTACGAAATTTTGAGTTGAGTTACAAGTATCTAAACATTTATAATTTAGCCATTGATTTACCTTAAAGATACTCCAGTTTAAAGAATTTCAACAAAAAGAAGCGAGAAGCCTATCTCGAGGCAGTCTTCACTGCCACTTTAATTATCCTGTAAAATCGATCATAGCCCATAGGTAAAACTAAAATTATAAAATTTTTCACTGCCACGCCTCCTAGACTAGATCTAGCTATAGTATCTATGATCTAGCTAGATCTAGCATATTTTATTTTAGTGTAGTTGGGTTTTGGCACCGTGGTGAAGCCAGCCGCACATTCTGGAGCCTCACATACCAAGTTTAAAAGGGTGGGGCTGAAATGAAATAGTTGCGGTAACACTGTCACTTAAAGATGGCGGCGTTTTGAT
>JAYJLX010009898.1:0-18091 GCA_036873525.1 Chalinula nematifera | reverse complement strand
ATTCGTGAAGTTGCAAGTCGATAAAGACTGACCGTTGATCGCGATCGTCAAAAAAACGCGAACGGTTTTCGTTTTTTTAAGCGTTCGTTTCTCAGTGGTGCTACAACAGAATCTTTCATATTGTAGCTCATTTTAAAGAGCATTTTCCGCTCTATCCAGTGGTATAAATAACTCAGAAAATAATTTTTGTGACACAGGTCTGGTTTTCTCATGCCCGGTCACATATATATATATATATATTTTTTTTTTGTTTTAAGGTTAGCGGCCTCAATAAAATAAATAAGTATAAAAATTAGGTCAGAAAGAGGAAAGAATAAGCTAATAAATTATAACTACACTAAAAGCAAATAAGTATTAAGTATTCATTAAGTTAAAAATCAGATAAAAATAAATCAAGAAATATTATAGATCTTTTTGTATTCAATTTTAAAAGTTTTAAATCTGTACAAGTGTATAATGTATAATCAAGGTTATTTCAAATGGCGGTTACTTTAAAATAAAATGATTGTCTGCCAAACTCGGTTCTGATGGAAGGTACAAAGAGTCGGAATTTGTTACGTGCTGTACGGTTGGTCACATCTCCTGAACAGACCAAGGTATCATGTATGTACTGGGGGCAGCTTTTACGCATAATTTTAAATGCTTGTAGGGACATGTGAAAATTGCGGCGGATAGATGGTCGAGAAATATCTGAGTCCTCTGGTAAGCCAAATTGTCGCATTGTCCTGAAGTGGAGTCTGTCCAATTTGTCTAATAAAGTTTTCGGGGAAATCCATACCACATCGCAATATTCGAGGATGGGCATTACAAATGTTCGGTATAAACGAATTAGTAGATGATTTGGTAATAGGCGCTTTTCAATAATAATATATAATAATATAATTATATTATATATTATACTGTTAGTGTACCTCGCCTGTTTGTATATGGGTTGATACTAATTTACACTATATTGTTATACTTTCTATGCCTGTACATTGGTGTTTGTGTACATTTGTGTTAGTGTACCTCGCCTGTTTGTACATGCTTACTTGTTGATACTAATTTACACCTAGTATATATATATATATACATTTTATATAATACTTTTATATAATAGTACTTTTTTCTGTACATTAATTTTGTGTGTTGCCATGGGTGGCTGCAGGCGTGGGCAAGCCTGGCTATGCCAGATGTTGAACTTCAAAACAACCACATACTGTTTTAATTAAGCCTCAAAACCACAGCCAGGCCCTTTGGTTCTTTGCAATTGCATATGAATTACTTATTTACTGAGAGCACAGAATCACTATCTAGGCTTTTGTAGTATATAGAGCAGTTGCATTGATGCCAAATTGCAGCAAATTAGCACCTACACTGTAAGACTTGTTAATGCTAATAATTTACACCTACTTTCTATAGATGTGTGCAAAGGCTAAAAGTTTTAGCACCGTTTGTTACCAGGTTGGTCAAAAATAATATATATATATATATATATATATATATATATATATATACTGTTAGTGTACCTCGCCATGCTTACTTGTTGATACTAATTTACACCTAGTATACATTGTATATAATACTTTTATATAATAGTAGTTTTAATCTATGCCTGTACATTAATTTTGTGTTTGGATGGTGGCACGGGTGGCTGCAGGCCTGGGCAAGCCTGGCTATTCCAGATGTTGAACTTCCAAACAACCACATACTGTTTTAATTAAGCCTCAAAACCACAGCCAGGCCCTTTGGTTTGCTTTGCAATTGTATATGAATTACTTATTTACTGAGAGTACAGAATCACTATCTAGGCTGTTGTAGTATATAGAGCAGTTGCATAGATGCCAAATAGCCTGGAAACCACGCCCTCGTCCGCACGGAAATTGATGACCGGTTTGGCGGAGCGAGGGCCTGGTATGACGACCTAAAAGTCATGTTTTAAAGTTGACAAAATCACCACTTCTTATTCATGAATGGGGGCGGAAAACAGCACGTGACCTCGTATACAAGTACAGTGTATTATACAGCTCACGTGCTGTTTTCCGCCCCCATTTATGAATAATGAGTGGTGATTTTGTCAACTCTAGAACATGACCTTTAGGTCGTGATACCAGGCCCTCGCTCCGCCAAACGGGTCATCATGCGGACGAGGGCGTGCTAAGATGCCAAATTGCAGCAAATTAGCACCTATACTGTAAGACTTGTTAATGCTAATAATTTACACCCATTAATACTTTCTATAGACGTTTGACAACAAAGAACTATTGACACTGGTTGAGTACTCAGATCATCACTGACTGACGACAAAGAACTATTGACACTGGTAATATCAGCTACAATTTAGCAATTAATAATATAATGCGTAGTGCATTCCGGCCACTCTAGTATATCCAGGAGCAGCAGCTGCAGCACGTCCAAACAAGCAAGGAGCTAGCAACGAGCAAGCAGTAGCACCACTTAGTGGCAAATTAGCACCTACACTGTAAGTAGTGTTTTGTATTCGTTTACTTTTTAATGCAATAATTTATACCCAATAATACTTTCTATATACGTTTGCAAAGGCTGAAAGTTTTACCACCGTTTTCAAAACTAATATTATATATAAATAATATATATGCTGTTAGTATACTTTACCTGTTTGTATATGCTTACTTGTTGATACTAATTTACACCTAGTATACATTGTATATACCGTATTTCCTCTAAAAATTCGTGCCTCTAATTTCGAAATTAAATAATTATTTGGCTGAAAATGTCTTCAGAAGCACTCTAAAATTTCGTTTTAAAATTATTGCTGCTGTACCTTTTGATTTTTGCTTCGTGAGAAAGAAACCCAGAAAAACTACAACAGCCAGGTAAATTTTTAATTCTGTTACTTCCCCGCACTTTTATAAAAGCCTCTAATTTCGTCAAAAATAGTCACATGCAGCTAGATTTCTTCATTCTACCTCTAAATATTCGTTTTAAAATTACTTGTCCCAAATTTAATAGGACGAATTTTTAGAGGAATTACGGTAATACTTCTATATAATACTTTTAATCTATGCCTGTACATTGATTTTGTGTTTGTGTGTTGGCATGGGTGGCTGCAGGCCTAGGCAAGCCTGGCTATGCCAGATGTTGAACTTGAAAACGGTTACATACACATGTACTGTTTAAATATATTTGTGTTTTAATATTTGTGCTTTATTATAGTGGCTAGCTTGGTATACCCAGGATTTTAGCAAGCTTAAGATTGAAAGAATATGTAACTATGAGATAATACAATTTTTTTGTGGTTTTTTTATGACCACTTCCCAAAAAGAAAACTGGCTAAAGAAAATGGGTGGACCACCCCTCTTTTCCCCTTTAGCTAAAACCCAATTCATCATCGGGTTGTAATAAAAGCAACCTTTATACAGTGTATTAAAGTAACCTGTATCTACATGTATACATAAATGTACTATGTATGTACAAGTGCTAATAGTATATATCCAGTACTACCTTATACCCCTGCAGTCTACGTACATACACGTATACGTAATACATGTATACGTAATACATGTATATGTATACATGTACTTACACGTGTATCTATTACTTAATATACATGTAGCTGTCCGACTATTATTCCAAGGGGGGAGGGATAAGTAGTCGGCATGCTGGATAGTTAGTTATTTCTCGTGTTGACAAAGCCATAGCAAGGGATATGGTAATCAATATGTTCCTTACAGTGATCCGCTTCTGGTGTCCACATTTTTTGTGACCCTTCTGTGTGTACTGATTACGTACATGTACATGTATACACGTACATGTACATAATAATGGTTTTGTTTGTTTGGCTATATTAACTAGATATGGCCGAGTTGCCCGCAGACCAACAACAGGAACTAATTATTGAGGAAACTGATCCTGCCATTATTATTTTTTTCGCTCCTGAGGGGGGCGCCCTAGCGTTGACTAATTCACCAATTGTTCAAGGTACATTGTAAATCCAACTTTTACATGTGCAGGATGTACAGTACATTAACTGAACTACATGTGCATGTAGTTGATGATTCCATAAAAAGTGAATTGTTTTAATATATTTATACACGTAGTCCAGCATTAAGTAAGGCTAATTTCATTCAATGGGTCATGAGCCTGAGTCCAAGTAAAACTGTCAAAGCTCTGGACGGATCTGTGTTATATGGTGCTCTCCACCAGCTGAACGGAAGAGAGCGACACGCTTTGAGGAGGGTATGTGATAATTAATATACATATGTGTACATGTACATGTAAATATAATTAACTAATGCTGATAGGGGTGAGGACCTAGATTGATGTGCATGCAATTGTAGGCCATCTTGAAGCAGTATATTGGCAGTTGGATTCATAGATACGTGTAGGTCCTCTATATATTATCACCCTCCCACCTAATTTCCCAGTTTCATAATCGTACTATGTTTATTCCTATTTTACAGCTACAATGCAACCTTGATTATCTAAACCCCTTGGGTTTCGATAATTTCAAAAACTGTCCGTGTAACGAAAAAGTCCAGATAATAGAAATGGCCTCAATTATAACAAAAACACTCATGCACAAGCTTACATACAGTATAAGCTACAGTAAGTAAATTTGTTTTCATAAAAACACTGGAAGAAGCTAAAATATTGCGCCTCGTGACTTTGTCGCTTTGCTTTGTCAGCAATTTATCATTAATAATTCTTAATAACTCTTAATCAACCAGTGGTTATAAGGGTTTGAAAGTCCGGATAATCGAGGTTCTGGATAACCAAGGTTCTGGGTTCGAATAATGGAATTTATACTGTACATGCAATTTAGTATTGTACTGATGAATAATTTAGGTGAATTGGTACCCTTAATTAATCTCTGTCAGGTTAAGTGATGTGAGAAAAGCCCTGGCAAGGGGGTGGGTGGAACCCTAAAAAGCTCCACCCACTAGTTGTCACCAAAGGCTTTGTGCATTATGAATAGTTTAGTTAGTGGGTTGTACGTGGGCGGAAGTGGCAAGGTAGGATGACAGCCATCCCTGAGCCTCGATCTCCCATTTAATCACCTTTGAATTTTCAATGTGAACAACATGAATTGACAGACTTGCGTGTATTTGCAATTAAACAATACTAATGTACAGTACTTGTGTGTATGTCTTTGGGTGACTTGAAGTTAGAAGAAAAGTACCCTATCGCGGTGGGGCTTTGCTTTTTGGAATTACAAATTTAGATATTTTAAATGGCTGAATCCAATGTATTGTTATCAGGGAGGGAATATTAGTCAAATGTTGTCCTTCGTGCCAGTAAAGCCTTCGTGAGGGATATGTTAGTCAGTTTTTGAGTTGATCCATTCGTTAGTTAGCAAAAAGTTTACTTTCAACGGTCAGTGCAAAGCGATTGATGGCTGCTGCCCTCCAAATTTCATAAGCAGTTAGCCAGTGATCTCTACTTTGCTATCATTGTTGTGGCGTCTTTTGCTGTTTCTTGGATAGTGTGGTGGCAAAATGTGCTTGAACTTGTTGGCTCGATAGGTTAAACTTTTAAATCCGTTTTTGGGTTAACTTTTGTTACAATCTTATTTGTATGTCGACCAGTAAATCAGAATTTGTTTGGCCACCTATGGAATACAGCAACATAGCGATCTTTACTAGTCTGTATCATGTTTTTCACTGAATAACTTGCGAACGATCCTGATGCTGAAAGACAAATAAGAAACTGCTTGCACTGATGATGGTAGTCTTAGAGATTTGGCCACTTGGTCATGGTTGGTAAGCTTTTCTCTGCTATCATACCATAGAGTATGTAAAAAAAACTCACAACAAATAGTGGAGATAGCTTTTAGTTTGTATTGGCTTTGGACGTCAAAAGTTAGCACACGATTTTGTCTTTGAGCGGTTCAGCCATGCGCTTGATTGAATCGTAAAACTTGATCTGTTATTGTATCTTGTGGTTAGAAGTAGGTTTGCATACCCTTTATTCCTTTAAAAGCTGTTTTACAAAATATCAGCTTGTGTAGCGTTTTTTTTTTTCAAGTCAGTGTTCTCCATTATTCATCATTAGTAGGCTCCACCCATAATACTAATTAACTAGCTATACTGCCAAATTTTTGAGTAGCAAGTGAAAAACTTTTAATAGACTACACCACAAGTGCACAAAATGTTTTACAAACTCTCATCATCTTGAATCACAGTTTGTGGTAATCATTGCATAGCATTGTGAGGGTTTGCACTTTAGTGCACTAGTTATGATGGTACATGTGTACATGTAGTTGTTATAATCATTCCATAGTGTATAATTTTGTGTAGGCCATTCATCACAACACCTACTGGATAACACAGGTAACTTAAGTCCTGGGTCAAGCTGAGACAGCTGCTAAAATGTGTTGTCAGTAGTAGACAATGATGTTCAATCAACCGTGCAGCTAAGTACAAGCTAAATTGTTTACAAGCCGCTGTGATGTTCATTGACGCACGTAATATTACAATACTATTTATACAGTCACGTGAGCTTTTTCAATTGATTGACGTCATCATTGGTATTGTTTATTTGTAAGCAACAATGGCGGTGTGTGCTTCTTCTTCGAGCTAAAGTCCGGTGATGTTCCGCTATGATACTGGAGACGCCACCAGGTTAGAAAAGTGCCTTAAGGTGTAGTCTAACTTCTATCAAATTTCAGGAGAGAAACTAATTATAATCTCCAAGTATTTAGCTTACTTGTAGCCCAACACGGGTAATAAAAGTACACAATTTGCTTATCTCTCCAAAGCCTTACAGAGAATCGTTCCTGAAATTTGATAGCATGTAGAGCTCGAGTTAAGCACAACGGGAACATCACCGGAATTTGCGCTAAAGTTCTGAAGAGTATCGATAGAATACGGTACGAATATCGCCCGTCTTTATTATTTTGCAGCGTTTCAGTGTTTAGCATCTTTAGCAATGGTTAGTTCTACTTCATGCAACTTATTTGGGCTTCAAATGTTGCTTTAAACTGGAGTTATGATCAACTAAAGTGTAGCCATGTTTACAGCTGTAAAAGCCTGACCCATGACTTAAGTCACCTGTGAAATGCTATTAGAGGAGTAGGTCTCGGTTGCAGTTGTGGTACATATATAGAGGTTAATGGATCAGGAGGGTCCACTGACATTTATCCGGAGGAGTGGGGGCCCTTTATTTCTAGAAACAATAACTTTGTGTGATGTAAGTCAATACTTAGCACCAGTATTTATAGTATATACACTGTACATGTACATGTAGATCTTATTTTTCACTCTCTAATTTTGTTCAGGGTTTAATATTGAACTAAAGCCTTTCGTTAACAGTCATTTTGATAATACATGTAGTTAACCGGGCCGTGGGAATTGTTGTAAAGCAGCCATGTATTGTTCTATCTGTATACAGTTTTGTCTGTCATGACTATTTTTAACTTTTTTCAATCACGGCCTCATGTTCATGTAGCTACTAAACGCCCGACTAAACTGTATGTTCAATCAAGAGCATGGCTCTAGACTTTTAAGCTATAGCGATGAAGGCCTTCTGTATCGTATTTTGCTTTTTGTGTTTATAATGGGAAAGACGCTGAACTTAATGGTAAGGTCTAGTGCTTGTAAGTTTTACTAGATTGTTGAACTGTATTTTTAATGAAGTAAAGATATGCATGGTGTGCTGGCATGTGTGTATCTGTGAAGAATCTGTAGACATTTTGATGTAATGCTGTCTTATACCTTTGCCAGAAGGAAATTTGTGTTGTCCTTTGACTTCCATTTGTCAGGCTGCTGTGCATGAACAACGGCAAGGGTTCAGCACTTTCGTGCTTTCATTAGTATGTAAACATTAAGTTATTTTTTTTTGTACATTACATTTGGTTCCAGATCTGTAAGATGGTTGAGACTTGAGACTTGAAACTATGTACTTGCTACATTTTGATTGTGTTGTAAAATTAATATTATTATTATTGAAAAAAAAAAGATTTTTATACCAAGGTAGTCAAAGTTTCTGACAGTCGTCCACTTGCACTGAAGAGAAAGAAATCACCTGATAAAACATACAGCAAATTTAGTCCATAGAAATCGTTATTATTATATAATTTTAAATAATACAGTAATAATTACGTGGGTATAGGAAAGAAGGCATGGCAGAGTGCATATGTGTACAAACGGCTTGTATATTTCATGTTTGTTGGTATCAGTTCAGGTGTATAAGTGAGGATAATAGTAGAACTTTCCAAGGAGATTTAGACTGAGTTTAATTCCACTCGCAGTAAAAAGATCTGTAATAGAAAACATTGAAATCAGCTTAACCTTATAATGGAAGCATTAATGTGCTCGTGGTCATGCATGTATAAATTTCATTTAATATAAAATCATTAATGTAAACCTGACATCACACAGTTTCTTACCAGTAGACATTATATAGCAGTCTGCACAGTTCCAGCACTCACATGCACCACACACTTCAGTAAAACACAGCATATACATGATAGATTCTTCCAGAAGTAACGATTCTTCAAATTCAAGAAAGAAAGCAGCAAGTAAAAAATTGTATGAAGCTGACCACGAGGTCAAGAAAGCAGCACCTAAAAAAATTTATGACGCTGACCCCTGAGCTGAGGAAAGCAGCATCCAAAAAAATCTTATGAAGGTGACCCTGAAGTCAAGAAAGCAGCATCTATAAATTTTTATAAAGCTGACACCAGAGCTTAAGAAAGCATCTAAAAAACTCTTGAAGGTTACCCTGAAGTCAAGAAAGCAGCATCTAAAAAATTGCATGAAACTGGCCACGAGGTCAAGAAAGCAGCATCTAAAAATTTTATGAAGCTGACCCCTGAGCTTATAAGAAAGCAGCACCCGCTTTGTGTCTTTGTGATACTGAGAATTGCACAGCTACATCTTTTCAAAATAATAACCAGCAGTAAATAGCATATACAGTACACTAGATATCAACCCAATAATTAATAGTGTACTAACAATTATACAAAAATTACATGCACATATGTACACGTATATGTACTGAGCTATAAGCCCTTGGACTAGTTTTATTAATACAAAACTATATTGATAGAAAAGTAGCTTAAATGAGGTGACTCGCACTCCTACTCCCTTTTACATTACGGTCATCGATCAAAGATATGAATATACCTTATCGCTAGAAATTTTCGTGGAACTGATTTCAAAAAATACATGGATGAATGCTGTTATAATAATCATTAGTACCTAAAATTTCTAACTTAGTGGCAGACCATGAAAACCATGAAACTTACATTCCACAAAAATTATTAGCTATATACAGTATGATTTTTAGACAATTTTTCAGGCTCACTGACAGTAAATAATTTATAATATGTATATAAACTAGCATCTGATTGTGCAATAATTATCAATAATGGACTGTAACTAAAACAAATGCATAGTGTCATATCATCTACTCATTCCATAATCTACACATAGTATTCCCTAAAATTGTGCACAACAGGAATTTATAGTAACACTTAGGATTTCACCGTCTGAGCACCTACTATGCGAGTTGCAAGCCCTCTTCCTTAGTGTTAAAGAATGCTCCATTACCCTATTCAACAAGATTCCCATTGTTGATTCGATGGACGAGACCACTATCTCTCTGCACTGCTAATCAGACAAGCTCACAAGCAAGTTTTACACAATGGAGTGAAGGAAACACTCACCCATGCAGCCTGTTACGAGCTCAGTACTGGATTCCAAAGGGTAGACCCCATGTTAAACAGGTAATCTGCAAGTATGTTTTGTGTCAAAGAATGGAAGGCACATCATATGCCCCACCACCACCACAACCACCTCTGCCATCATATCAAGTGAAAGAAGTTCCATCATTTACCTTCACGGGTGTGGACTTTGCTGGGCCAATCATGGTCAGACTCGATTAGACAGCTCTCTGTACATCCAAAAGTTGAATTTGTTTATGCACCTGCTGTACCACTAGAGCAGTATACATTTACAAACAGTGTTGGATATGACGACTCAATCTTTTATACGTTCCTTAAAGAGCTCTACCTTGCAACAAGGATTACCACGCCGTATCATGTCAGATAATGGTAAATCGTTTAAAGGAGCAGACAAGGTCATCCAGCGCATCATGAGACATCCAGAAGTACAGCAGCATTTCTCAGGGAGAAAGGGTCAAGTGGACATTTAATGTCGAGCAAGCCTCCTGGTGGGGAGGCCTCTTCGAGAGGTTAATACAGTCAACTGAAAGGTGCCTTAGAAAGGTCGCTGGTAAACCCAGTTGACCTATGAAAAATATCATACAATTCTGTGTGAGGTTGAAGCAGTAATCAACTCTGGACCCTTGACCTATGTGACCCAGGAAGACTTTGAAGAACCACTTACACCATCCCACTTTATGATGGGTCCAAGGATTATTAGTTTACCTGACAGTTTTCTCCCCCATGATGTGGAAGATGAGGATAAAAATTTACAGCTGAAAATCTCTAAAACTCTTTGTCAGTGTATACAGCACCATAGTAGTTGGTACATTAATGCATGTAGGTGTATATGTAATTGGCATTATGATTACCTAATGTAGCAGCAATAATGTAGTAACAGGTGTGTCTACCATTGGAGAGAATACAGCATTGAAGTTGTAGGCTTCACGCAGTTTTGAGCAACTGTAGTCAATTTTACAAGCCTTCACATGAGAAATTCTGAAATAAGAAAATAATATTAATGAATCATAGATTAATTAAAACATGCATTGTACATTGCAAAAAAAAGTATACTAAGCTGGGGGGGGGTGGCATACCCAGCTGCCTAAATTTTATTGCAACAAATATATGACACTAGAAACCAACGTAAACAGAAAGTTTGAGGACATTTGATTAAATTACGCATAATAACTGTATAATTTGCAAAAAAAAAATCACATCCTTTTTATCATATTATTGCAAATAAAAAAATATTGGAAAGGTGTATGTAAACAGTGTCAGATAGCTCAAAGCATACTTGAGAAGACATGTGCAGGACGTTTCTCTACTCCAAAGTCTTGTTTTGTCAAATTAACAGAAAGTGGAAACGGTATGGCTGCTCCTCCGACCTTCTCCATAGGAAACAGCCGTCCGGGACACGGTGACTTGCACTCTACCTCTTCTTATCAAAAAAGTAAACGGAATTCCAAAATACTGTAAACAGCATAAGAAACTGAATATCTCAGCTGTGCTTTGCACTTGAAAACTGCCATAATTTAGTCCTGTCAAAACTGTGGTTTGTAGTTGCAAGTCGTGCAACAGCCATTGATAAACAATTTATCGATGTCAAATTTCTGCTCGTTTTTTCTGCTTGGGGATAGTTTAGGTCGCCTTTAAGGTTAGGCAGAATGTCGCTTCATGATATCTAGCAGTTTTCCGCTCCCTAGCTAACGGTCGCCATTTTGTTAACGTGAGCAAGCCAAGACTAAATCACAGTATAAAAAGTTGAATTTCACCACAAGTATGCTTTTTATTTTGCAAATCTGGTTTATATTGAACAGGAATTCAAAATTTTTTGCCCTCAAAATTGGCGTGATATTAAAGCGCTCTAATGATATGTAAAATTTCATGCTTATAACCACTATATCTGTGTTCTAAAAGAATATATTCATTTGGTCATTGTAAAGGCTAATACTTACAGTTCATTATTTAGCAATAATATTATACAGACATGTTTTGCTTCGATCCTTCTTTAATAGGGGTTGAGCTAATAAGGAGTCGGTGCAATGCTGTTATTGTGACATTCTTTGCCCACATGCACAAAGCTTTGTCACTGAAATCATCACCTATTCCTCAAGGTAAAACATTTTACAAAAGATTTTCTCTTTTTGAACTACATACATTTATTGCAGTATCTTTATTCATAGGGTCAAAACCCGACGAATCTAAAAAAACGATTTATTGAGTGGATTAATATGTAATATAAACCTGGTATCCGATTTGTCAGGGGAACCCTCAGGGATTTATGAGCTACCCATGCAGCCCCAGAGATGAAGAGAGATTGGTAAAGGTATACTAGTTAAGATTTCTACACACATGCAGTCCGCAGCCTGCTCTCTTCCTTAATTGACTTTACGCAGTTTTCTTATCAGCCGGACGGATACTTGGAGCAACTTTGTTGAAAGCAACCGCGTTGCATGTGGTAATCTCACAATCACTTTTACTTCGTTGCACTAGCAATGCGGTGGCGGATCCGGGGGGTTTTCATGGTTTCTAAAAACCTATCAAAATTCTAAATTAACTTTTTTTTGATTCATTAAACTTGTGTGTTCAATGTTAATCGCTAAAACATAAGGTGTGGCTTACACAGTTCATTCTGTACTGAAGCATTAAAGTATTCAGGTGTTAGGAAAACAAAATCTCAGTGACAAAATGAAACATAGCAAAGAGACAGTCAACACTTTAATTTGCAGGTGGAATTCAAATAAAAATACCATGTACGTTAATTCTCTTTAATATCAAGGTAATATATAAACCATACATTATACTGCCTATATAGGTATTCAGCCAACTATTCAGTCCACTGGTACTAGAGATGAGTCTGAACCTGTGCAATCATGTAGTGATGTTACTTCTTTGAGCAATGATTTTATCCATTTTGTTCAACCCTACCTGGAGTCTAAGTAACAGTGATAAACTCAAAATGTATGTACATGTACAATGACTTTATTGTAAAGAAACCTGAGGATTATACATGACATCACCATTGGTTTAGTACAGGTTACATATATACCGAGTAAAGGTTTCCATGGATTTATTATACCATAGATAATAGATTATTAATACTAAAGGGATTGGAAACTGCGTGGGCATCCAATGGTTCAGATATAGGAATTTCAAGTTGCGCTTCCCGCACGTTTTTGTCGAGGATAAGCGAAAAAGAAAGCGAAAAAGGGAAGTTCTTTTAAACGTCTATTATCCAGAGACACCAAGAGTATGATTAAGCATTGTTATGACTCAACGGGTATCTTACCTTTGCTTTATGCAAAGCGGAAGTTTCTCAAGAATGGAAGTGCTACTTACACTTTATGGACAAACTGTACTCATAAGTTTTGTACATTTTATGGCTAAACTATTGGCTCAGAAAAGATTCAAAGGCAAGTATGACTTTATTTTGCATATTGCTTTCGTATAGCGTATTTACTAGAATATTGGTGTGTGTAAAGTTTTGTACCTTTTTTGGAAAAGAACAGATAAAAACGGTCAAGATAAGGACACAGTGTAAACATGAATTAAATTTTTTAACAGGCTTTATTCATCCATGATTCAGCACTCCATGTCTACATAAAAGTCGCCATTGCCCATTTGACAGACCGAGTAATTGGCAATTGCAGTAATAACTGTCACAACTTAATTTATTGTGATGCCCACGCAGTTTCCAATGCCTTCAGTATGATTAATCTATTATCTATGATCATACCAAACAACGAGGTTGATAAATGCCCACAAAGAAACCCCCTATAGTAACCGCATAGATACTGTACCTAGGTATTTAACTCAGCTTCTGCCATGACTATTGTTGCAATATTTATTTTTGATAAAATAACTTTTGATTACCCAGGTGGTGGGATAACTGTTCCTGGTTTATCCAGAAGGTGTTATAATAAATTTAAAAACCTCCTATCCTGCAATTTGATTGGTCAATTCATACTAGTCATGGTAGAATTAGTATTTAATGATTGAGTAGCATGGTATAGGAGACCATTATTTATTGACTGAGAATGCATGGTCTAGAAAGTGATTGCCATTTTATACAATTTAGAAATGGTGGGATGTATTCACCCCACTGTGTGGGAGGGTATATTAATCAAATTATTATCCCTTGCGTGGGCGAAGCCTCGATACGTTAGTGAGTTAAAGCGGGAAAGCCAGGAAGCTATAGAAGTTTAGTAGTATAGTATTTGTAGTCAGTGTGTGTGTGTGTGTTAGCAAAAAACTTCACTTTAGACTATCAGTTATTTCATGAAAATATATTCTACCTTCTAAAAAGTTTGGTCACTGCTATCATTCCATAGTATATGTAAAAAACTGACAATGGAATAGTTTATTATTAATCATAGCTTTTTGTTCGTTAGCTTTGGATGTCAAAAGTAAGCAAACGATTTTGTCCTCAAGCGGTTCAGCCATGTGCTTGGTTGAATCATTCTAAAACTTGATCTGTCGTTGTATCTTATAAGTATAGGTTTGCATACCTTTCATTTCTTCGAAGGTGCTTTACCAAAGATCAGCTTGTTTGGCATTTTTTTGTTTCAAGGCAGCCATTATTTATCATAATAATAGCTAAATTAAAAGCATAACTCTCCAACCTACCCCGTTGAAAGGAGGAAACAAGAAATAATAACCTACGACTGGTTATAGTAGTTACTAAGGAGTACAAAAATGGAGTTCTAACAAAAGATAAACATACACCTACTTTTTACACAATCAAATAATTAGTTATTAACCATAATTAGGATAGTTAAATAATTCATACATTGGTTTGTTACATGGTTTACTACAATCTTCCTTAAGATATAACCGGGGTATAACGGCTTAGGAGAACGTGTCAAGGGTATTGGATTAGGAGGTGATTCAGTTGTAGCTATTCTCGCTGTTCCAGGGGAGACGTGCCTTGGTCTTTGCAACCAATCATCCTGGTCTGTCTCAATCTCGACATATCGCTTCTGTAATTGGTCAACATGTCTCCGGAACAAGTGACCATCACTTGACATCACTTGGTATGAAACTGGACCATTTTACTCTTTACTACGACCGGTAACCAACGTTTACCACTTCCAAATGATTTTGCGTACAGCTACTCCCCTACTGAGAACGAACGATGGTGCCCGGAACGATGGTGTACCAACTTCTGCTGTTGGAGTTCTGGGTGGTGTCCAGCATCTGGGTGGAGTAAGGTGAGGTTACAATGGAGACGTTGGCATTTCAGCTGGGGATAGTCCCGTTGCTACAAGAGGTTGGGTAACCTACATTTGACAGGTCCAGTTAGCTTCTTCAGTCCTTGCTTTATAACCTGTACGGCACGTTCAGCCATCCCATTTGATGAAGGGTGATAGGGGGCTGTGTTTGATACCGTGTTGTTTGGTGTACTGGTGGAACTCAGTGCTGGTAAATCCGCTGCCATTGTCGAAGACGAGTTGTTCAGGGTCACCGTGTGTGGAGAAAATCTCTTCTAACTTCTGGATAGTAAATGTACAATGCTCGCTTCAATCCATTTGGAATGCGCATCGATAAGGATTAGGTACATGTGACCCTGGAAGGGTCCAGCATGGTCCATGTGGACTCTAGCCCAAGGGCATTCCCAAGGGTGGAGTGGTGCTTGACGGGGTAAGGGGTTTTCTTGGCAGGGGGTACATATTTGTACACATTCTTCAATCTGGGCGTCAATCTTACCAAACAAACCCTCGAGCGAAAGATTTCATCCGGGGGTGTGCTTCGTGTAAGTGTTCAAGGATGCTCTGGCGACCTTGATTGGGTATGACGACTCTCGTGCCCAACCATTCCAAACAGATAGTTCGGATTTCCGGTGAGCGTACGGGGGGTCGTCTTCTTCATCAGTCCATCCATATAACAGGAAACAGACAGTACTGCGTCTGTATCTGTCCACGATTTGATTTGAAGGGCTGTTATTGGAGATGCGTTCAGACGGTTTACAAGGAGGGTATGATCAGCCGGTTCAGGTACGTAGTCAATGGTGTCGGGCTGTGGGAGGCGGCTGAGAGCATCAGCATTAGTCATTTTGGTAACAGGATGGTGACAAATGCGGTAAGTATAACTGGACAGTAGTAATGCCAATCCTAGCAAAGGCCATTGGTGGAACTTGGCGTGACTCATGGAACAGAAATTGTAAAGGTTTGTGGTCGGAGTATATCAGGAACGATCTGCTGTGGAGATACTGGTGGAATCTTTGTGGCATATACAATGGCAAGTGCCACCTTCTCGATTTGAGCGTATTTTTGCTCTCAAGGGGCTTGCGATCTGGAAACAAATGCGACAGGTCGTTCAGAATTATCCTCCATACAATGGGGCATCCTCAATAGCTTGTAGTTTTCGTGGTGATGGGTGGAGACCATGTTGGTCAATGATGTGTCCTAAGTATTCGACAGATGATACGGCAAAAGAGCATTTCTCCTTCTTAACCGTCAACCCAGCAGTGTGGAGACGTTGTAGAACGGTGTCAAGTTTCGTTTAAAGGTCTTTGTGATTCGTACCTGCAACGAGAATATCGTCAAAAACATACGGTACATAGCTTTTTGATTAGTCGTTGAAATATGGCTGGTGCAGCTGAGATACCAAAGGGTAAACGATTATATTGAACCACTCCTTTTGGTGTGCTTACTGTTGTGTACTTCCTAGAATGCTCATACGCAGATGTCAGATCGATTTTCCCGCTTGGCAAATATGTCATCAACGTTAGGAAGTGGGTACGAGTCGGGTTGAGATTCCTGGTTTAGGGTAACTTTGTAGTCACCGCAAATACGTACGCTGTGACCGTCGGATTTGAGTACGGGAACGATTGGTGTCGCCCATTCCGAGTTTTGAACAGCTGAAATAATTCCTTTTTCCTGGACTTTGTCAAGTTCAGTGTTGACTTTGTCACGCATAAAATACGATATATGACGGGGACGAAAATATCGTGATCGAGCATTTGGTTTCATATAGATTCTAGGTCAGTTGTTGTTGTAGTGGAATGGATTTGAGACCAGTCTAAACGAATGACGGATCTCTTCCAAAAAGGTTGGGCCCTGATCCTTTGGCTGGAAGGGTGAGTTGATATGACAACATTCACATTAATGGTGCCGTAATGGTTCTCCGGTGTAGGTCAACAATTTCGAAGTAGTAGGTTTCAGAGAGTCCTCATCAGAGGTGATTTTCTTGTAAGTAGATTCATTAAGGACTGTGAGGGATGTACCTGTCCATTTCTGTGATACGAGCAGCTGGACTTGTATGGTAAGAGGTGGTGCTTTGCTCTGAAGGTTAAATAGGGTATAAGTACTCTCCTGGGATACAGAATTGTCCATAGCAACGGGGCTGGCTTTGTGGTGACCTTCTTCATTAAGGGAGGGTTCTGTGGTGTAGTGGGTTTGATTGGTATCTTTTCGCTTTGGTCCTAGAGAGCAGCTTCTACATTTAGCATCTTTAAACTTGCAAACAGATCGATGGTGATTACCTCCACATCGATAACACGGTTGTTGGCTGGTACGGTTGGATGGGGTTGTTGAGTGGGATGGTGGTTGGTGTGTGTCGGTGGGTTGTGACCTGGTTTACTGGCACTGGTGGCGGAGATTGTGAACGGGTTGTGGTTGTGATGCTTGTAGCTTTTGTACGCTGACTCAGGGCTATTTTGACTGCTTTATCATACGTTAAGTCAGGCTCTTGTAGCAGGAGCCGCTGGATATCAGTATGCGATACCCCAGATACAATTCTGTCTCGAATCATTTCGCTGTGCTAATACATACATACAAACATACATACATACATACGTACATACATACATACATACATACATACATACATACATACATACATACATACATACATACACACATACATACATAATTAGCAGTCGCCTCCTGACCTATGGTGTATATAGCTTAAGGGACCATTGATTGTGAGTTACCCAGCACAGACAAACTAACTAATGCTACAGCCCACATTAACAGGAATGAGCCTGTTTTTTGGGCTCCAAAAGTACCATACATTGTACTGAGACCAAAGAAGCATTACACCAAAATTAGTGAGTGCTTTTATTACAAACACTAAGGTAACAAAATGCACACTCAAATAGACAGTTCACATAATACATACTAAATTATATTATAGCCCAACTTTTATATGCAACTATACAATATAATGTGAAAAGTAACACAATAATGAAAATACTGCTGAACCCTAGCCGTTATTCATGTATAATACACTTCATCCGATACATACCTCCCAATAATACAAGGCGAAGCTTATTAAACACATAAATAAAGATTGGTACATACGTTTACCACTCAAGAGCCTTTGATTCTTCAGATTTCTGCCCGGGTCGTTGGATTAGTTGATTCAACATCACCTAGCATCACCTAGAGAGAGAGAAAGAGAGAGAGAGAGAGAGAGAGAGAGAGAGAGAGAGAGAGAGAGAGAGAGAGAGAGAGAGAGAGA
>JAYJLX010009787.1:0-18094 GCA_036873525.1 Chalinula nematifera | reverse complement strand
ATATCAGCCCTCTCGACCACACCCCTCGTGCTATTAAATCCCGGTATAGCACTGTGAACCGTGCTTTAACTATTAGAAACAGAATCTCTTCTGTAAGTGTATTATAATTAGTTTTGTGTTGTTTAACAGTATTTATTAACCCGAGCGTGGGTGGAGGGTTATAGTAGTTGGTTTGTGTGTCTGTCTGTCTGTGTGTGTTACCATGTAATCTCTGTCAATACTTGATAGTAGAACTTCATTGACACTCCAATGAAGGCGCTTGATGTTCATAATTCCACAATTTAAAGGATTTTTGAAAACATGACAAAGATTAAGACAAAGATCTTCCAGTATTTTGATCGATAGTTATGCTGGTCGCCATTTTTAGACCGTGCCCCTGAGTACATGTTACATGCAATTTGTTTTCAGTCACGCCTTTGTTTTTGTTTGATATTGGCCTGTAGCTAGCTTGGATGGCTAATGTTTGAAGCGGGTTTTTGAAGTTTGCTCAAGCCCCTAGTTTTTAAATTTTTCTTCGAAGGACCAACTTCTCATCTTCTGCTGGACAGTTTTTTTAGTGATTGGGAGTTTTTTAAGTGTCAAAACTGGAATGTAACAAGTCTGAGGACAAGACTAACGTCGCTAACTATGTGAAACTTGATGGTGCTGCTCTCCGCAAGTTTACTACATCTTGTAAGTTTTTACTTAGTCCATTTGGTTGTTTAAAGTTTGAAGAATCATTATTGAAGTAGAATGTATATGTGCATGCTATGTTATTGTCAAGTGCATGCTTAGTGTGTGCGTGCTGGACTGTGAAGAATCTATATGCGTTTCCTGGTGGGAAAGAAGCTGTGTGTTGTCAAATCACATTTGTTTTGAATGAAGTAAATATACGTGTATAACCGCGAGGGTTCAGCACTTTAGTGCTTTCATTTAATACAGGAGTGTATTACATGCCTATGTCATTCACTAATTTGTAGCTTATGGTAACCAGAAACTCTTTTGTGAGCGCTGCATTGTAATTAGTTTTGTTTTGTTTAACTAATATTTATTTTATACAGGGATGTATTGCCTGCATCTTTGTTCACTATGTTGTGAAGCTAAGGAACAGGAAACTCTTCTGTGACCATTGTGTAAGTGTATTTAGTTTCATGTTGTTTAATTATTATTTGTTTCGTACACAGAAATGTATGTAATACATACATATATGCTGTTATCAACTATAGGAAAATCTTTTGTAACTAAAAAAATGTATATTTATATAAGTTTTAACACACGACGCTCAAGAATATTTAAGACTGGCCTTTCCTTTTTTTATGTAGCAAATGATATTGGGGTTGTTGGGAAAGAACTGAAGATTCATGGTACAGAACATACAAAGGAACGTATAATATGTATATCAATAACTTAAATTACTTTTTCTGTGTATTACATCTTTTATTTATTACACTATATTGATTTTATTTAAAGGTATTTGCACTTACATGTGCTAATTAATGGGCATGCACTATAGTATGTAGGATTTTAGATGTAGTTTTAGCGAATGCTCTGTAATTTCTCCACTGAAAAGCACTGTATGTTATTACTGCTAAATTGCCTGTAATTTTTACTTGCTTTGCACTCATAGTACAGGTTATCAAAAATCAACCAAAATTAACAAACAAAACAAACAAGCCTATATATACACACAACTTATCTGTATACATGAAAATGATGGTATACTAAAATATACATGTACAACCCTGACGGTAATAAAAGGAAAATGCTGAAAACAAAATGTTGTATTTCTCCCATTTTAAAATGATATATAAGTGCATCAGTAATGAATCATGCATGAATGACTTAATTGTGCAAGTGCCACCGCACATGTGTGAAAAATGTATGGCAGTATAAGTTGCTACATACAATAACAGTCATTGATTCCATTGCATATTGTTATATTCAATATAGTATGTAGACTAATTATTTTCTTTATTTGGATATTTATACCTTATTGGATGAGACACAGTTCCTGCATGTGTTGTTAGTCTATTTATAGATCTATAGTATATATAATGGTATGCGAGTCTGCATTAAATTTCAGTCATCTTCAGGTTACTGCTGGACTCACTTCTAAATATATACTGATAAAACTGACAGTTTGTGGTCATTTTGTTTCTCAGTGTATGCTGTGCAATCACATGCATGCATGCATACCATGCTAATATTGCTCAAAATGGCTATGTTCTTAACCAGCATGATTGCTGCAATCATCCTGCTTCTATCACAAGGTGCAACAGTTACTGCTACTGGTGTTAAGGATGCTGAAGAAGCTTTCAACCGGCAACTGATTTACCAAAATACTTGGAAGAATCTCATACAACAAGGTGCCATTAAAGTGGATACAAAAGCAGTACAGGATAAGAGTTTTCGACCATTTTATAGTGTAGTACAAGATAAAATAGGAGATGTGTTGACTGTAAAAGACATGTTTGTGATGTTACAAAATTGGCCTTACCTAGTTGAAAAACCTAAGCAAGTGTCATTTGTTGAAATTCCCATTGCTGGTGAAAAGTTTGTGTTCAGAATCTATCAGGCTTTTCGTGGAAATGTACAAATATTCATAAAAAATGAAAATGGAAATCGTGCAATAAAATACGATGACTTTATTAAGACCATTGTAAATAGAAAAAATGTGAAAGCAGCCGATGTTGCTAAATACATGCTCGATGTTGCCAATTCAAAGCTGAATGGCGATGGTAAGAATGTGCAATACTGGAAAGAACACTATCAATTTCTTGAAAATGATAAAGTTAGGGATGCCATCAATGAGATCATGATCGTTGCACAAGTTGCTGAAGCTGCAAGACCATCTGATGAGGATTTTAAGAAGCTGAAAGATGTAATCACTGATGTAACCAAATTGATAATTGAAGAAAGAGGTAATGCTTGGAAAACACAAGTTAATGACATCTTTAATAAATACAATATCAAGTTGGAGGAATTCAATTATGATGAGTTGAGAAAATTTGTGGAAGAATTGGACAAACTCAAACAGCCAGAACCTGCAAAAGTGGATGAAATTAAGGATGCTATATTAGGATTACTTGGAAAAGAAAAAGATAAAATCGTTGCTGATGATTCAGGTGACAAAAATAAATTTTTCAATGAGCTTAGAGAGGCATTGGTTCATGAAAACCCATCAGAAGAATTTAAGATATTTAATAGAGAAATTGCAGGAAAGGGTATTAGTGGTAGAGTTCCTTCATCAGATGAAAAATTTAGAGAAATGCTTGAGTCGATTATTGCTGCTGAAGAGCGTGGTGAGGACATAAAATTGAAAGATTTTTTTAAATATCATTTCCCCATTTCTGAAACAACAAGACAAGGTATTTATCAAGACTTAGTGGAGCCGTCATTAAAAAAAAGAAGCCGTGATCCGGATGATTCCACATTTGATCAGCCGAGAAAGCGGCCACGTCTTGAGGAAGAGGCGAGCAACTCCAGAGGTGTTCACGATAGTGACGCTATTGCATCTCATGTTGAGGAAAGCTTACAAAATGATATTCCATCAGGTTGTGAGCGTAAAAGGTCTACATGTGACATTAAAGCAAAGCTAATTAAAAATTCCCTGGAAATCAAGAAAGACAAACTAACTTTTCAAACAGTTGATGAAAATGGAATTGAACGATCGCATGAAATTGAAATTGATGCCTCCAAATTGTCAACACCACAGTACACACAGGAAGAGATAGAATTACATAATGAGCTTAAAATCAAAGAGCCTTCATCCCTGGAGCATGTTAGCAGAGGGTTAGCAGGATATGGTGGCATTGTGAACATATTGGGAGCAACACAATACTTTATGAGAAAAGAATATGGTAAAAGTGCACTATCACTAGCTCAATCTGCCCATGCAATAGGAGGACTGACGGGACTCAATGAACTTGCCTCAAGAGTTACAAAACGAGCATTCGAGAAAGTGGTGGTTTACTCAGTTGAGAAAGTTGGGTTAACAGAATCACTGGAAAGGCTTTCTGAGGCAGCAGTCAAGGCTATGGGGGAAAGTGCTAGTCGTGTGTTGAAGAGAATAACTGGTACACTGCCTTATGTGGGACTTGCTTTCGATATGTATTTCATAGCTGAAGATATAAAGGACCTGTTGAACTCTGATAGCTCAACACCATTACCTTTGAAACTATCACACTTAATCTTAGATGTTGGCATAACAGCACTATCCTTGGTTGAATCCGCTTTTCCAGAATTCGCCCCAGTAATTGAGCCTTTCTCAATTGCTCTAGTAATAGTTCGGATGACATTGGATGATTTCTACTATGATATCTCATATGAGTTATCCCTTGTCAAGGGAAAATCCTTTGGTGATAAAGTACTTGCATTCATTAAAGGTTTCGGTGAAGGAATAGCTGATGTTTTTACACTGGGTCTTGTATCACAGTTGAGAAGACTGGATGCTGAAAAGAAGTATAACCAAAAATTACTCAATAATTTGGCCAATCCTGATAACTATTTCAAAGTAACATTTCAGGCAATTGGGGAAAACGGAACTCAAGTTGGAACAGTTGACTTAACGGCTGGAGTATCATCACAATATGGCGGGTTTATAACAGTAAAACTCAATGAGGACAACAGCTTCACAATTACTCTTCCAGAAGTTCCAACAGAGAATGGAGGCACAAAAACAGTAACAAGGACATTTAGTTATGACAAGCCAATCAATGATATTGTATTGGGTGTAGGGGAAATAGCCACACCACACTACACTGAAAAAGAGGCCAAGCTATTTTTTTTCATACCAGTTAAAAAATCTGATGTAATTAGTGGTTTTGATAAACACAAATCATCTCGATATGGAGTATATTATGGAAACAATAAAGACAATGATTTTTATACAGTAGGAAGGAAACGTAGAGCAGCTGACCCAAGTTTATCAGCTCGTTTTTCATCACATTTAATAACTCAGGGAAATGGACCAGTGTGCAAGGAACCTCAGTCGGTATCAGAGACAACAATATATCTTCAGAGCTATCACTATGATTTATATGGAAAAGGAGGGAGAGATCGATTCTTTCTTGGTCCTGAAGTCTCCAGTGTTTCAGGAGGCGATGGCATGGATCTGTACCACTTACAACCGGATGGAGGGAAAGCAGTGATTGATAATTTTGCGCTGGATGAGGAACAAGATACAATATTCCTGAATGTTTCATATGAAAGTGTTGTGTGCCATAGGAATAGTCTGGACTTAATAATGACATATTGTAACACACACCATGTACAACTGAAGAACTGGTTTATACATGGAAATGAAGAGTACCATAAACACGTGTTCATCCTCACTAGTGATGGTATTGGGATAGAAGCTGTGCGAGACACATGTATACCAGTATCAGTGGACAAGTCTAGAAGCACACAAGGTGAAACTATCAGGCTAACCGGTAAACTGAGTCAAGTTAAACAGGTAACTGGATCAAGTTTTGATGATGTTATAATTGGAAATGACATGCCAAATACAATCAGAGGAGAAATGGGTGATGATCAGATCGTAGGAGGTAATGGACCAGATCTGTATTTGATTAAGAAAGGTGATGGCGTTGATATAATTAACAACTATGCGAGTGATCAAAAGGAAGACACACTCATTTTTGGCATTGATTTTGAAAATATCAAAGTTACCAAGCATAAGAAAGATCTTATTCTACTGGATTCAAAGAACAACAATACAGTTATCACAACAGTGATTTTGAAATCATGGTTTAAAAGCTCCAAATACCAGCATCTAGCATTGATATCACGAGATTATGTTCGATTTACCATCAATCAAGAACCAGATGGAACACCAAAGCCTATTCCGCTAACCATTGACTTAGGAGGTTACATAAGTGGGGTTACTTTGGACTTAGAAAATCCGATGAAGAGCAAGAACTTTCACGTAAATGATGAAATAAAAAATGATGTAAAAGTTGTTCTGGATACACCGCATGATGACGTTTTGAAAGCAAATGTCTTGGGAAACTTCCTGAGTTGCTCTGGAGGAAACGATTACCTTCAAGGCAGAGGGGGTAAGGACGTGTATGTGATTGATACCAAGTGTACTAGTGTCACTATAAATAATTACGATCAGTACCAGGAATTTGACTTAATCTTGTTCAAATGTCAATACACAAAAATTAAAATCTCGTTTCACAATGAAGACCTTAAAATGGCCTGCCTCACGGACAATACAATTGTGGTCTTAAAAAAATGGCTCACCTCTGAAAATTACAGACACTGTCAAATGAAAACCAGTGACAAAATAACAGTATTCCTTCCAGAAAACAATGAAGATTTGATTGAATCTGAAGGTAAAGCATTTCCAGTTGAAATTGAATCTACGATTGGTTGTGATGGAGAGTCTAAACACATTGATCTGACATTACCTGTCAATCAAAAAGTAGAACGATTTACAGCAAAAACAGATGCCTGCAGTTTCAATATAACCGGGAACAATCTCAGCAATTTCATCAATCCAGGACCCGACAATCCATACGGAGTACAATATCTAATGGGAGGGGAAGGAGCTGATACTTACTATATAGGACATGAATATGGAAATCTTAATCAAATTAATAACTATGCTGAGGATGGCGAAATAGACAATTTGATTTTTGATGTACTATTCCACGACATACAGGTTATCAAGCAAAATAACAATGCTTTTCTGACATCATCTTCCAAGAATGACTCAGTAGGCGTGTCCCTAGTGGACTACTATGAAAGTGATAATCATCAACATATCTTGATCCATACTGCTGACAACTTTATTTTTGTTATTGATGAAGAAATACCTTACATTAAATTACTGATGGTAGATTACTCAGTTTCAAAGTTCAGTCAAGAGATTTCAGCCAATGGAACAAGTATTAGGATTATTACTGGATCGTACACAGCTGCAAATACTATATCCAGCGGCAAAGACACAGTCAAAGTAACTGGAGGGAATGAAGCAGATGTGATTAATGGAGGAACTAATGATGAAAGTCTGTATGGTTTAGCCGGAGATGATGCAATATCTGGTGGGGAGGGAATTGATTTCATATTCGGTGGTAAAGGTGATGATGTCATTGATGGAGGTAATGATGATGATTCCATATATGGAGGTCTGGGTGCTGATAAAATCAACGGAGGTGAAGGATCAGACTATGTTGTATTCAGTGGTGCTAATTTCACTGGGGTTCATGTCAATCTTCGATTCGGTACAGGATTTGGAGCAGATGCAGAAGGTGACTCGTATGTGTCAATAGAGAACATATTAGCCACAGAATACGATGATACATTGATTGCCAATGATGATGATAACTATATAAGAGGATATGCTGGTGACGACATTATTGTACCTGGAGGGGGTGATGATATCCTGTTTGGAGGACCTGGGAATGATATATATGATTTAACAGATGCATACGGTAAGAAATCCATCATGAACTTCGCTACTGATAGATTAGAGGACTTCATTGTGTTGAATAAGTCCAGCAGTGACAGCCTGTGTTACTTTTATTTGGATGAAGATATTCAAATGAGGATTAGTTTTGAGAAGAACTCGGGAAGCAACGTTCAGCGAGTGCAATTGGATGAAGATTTTTTGCAAATAATTTTGTATTATGTACTCAGTAACAACACCTACCAACATGTGTCACTTTATTTCATTGACAAAAAGGTCACCTTTCCGGATGATTTCAGTATCACTGGAAAGCAACTGGACAGCCTTCAACAGCAGGTAACATCAGGATATTTTCTCTCCGTTTCAGACAATGCTCAACATGGCTCAATCAACTTGATATTTAATTTTACCAAACTGGGAGTAGACAATCCCCCTGACCATTCGGTTTATCAGCTGCAATATTCCCACCTTACTCAAAAGGAAGTGAAGCAGTACCCCATTTCATGGCCAAAAGATGGTGGAAGACGTGTGAAAACAATGAGAAATCTCTTATTGGGTGCTAAGCACTCATTCATAGTCACACTGAGCTCATGTAGACTCATTGCTGCTGTATCAAGTCCAGCAACATTCATCACGAAACCTTCACCCCCGAATAAAATTACCATATCAGAGATTGCTTTTGATGGATTTAAAGTGACATGGGAAGCACCAACTATTAGCACTGATCCTAATGCCCAGAAATACAGTTACACTGTCAAAATAACTTCGAGTTTCTCTAAGGTAGTTGACTTTGAATACAAATTAAACAAAGTTTTATCCTTCACAACCTATGATCTGCTCCCTGAGACGACTTATCAAGTATCAGTTACATCAATCATTGATCAAACAAAAGGGCCGCAGTCTGCCTCTGTGATAGCTACAACCAAAGAGAATAACTGTAAAAACTTTAAATATCTGTCACGCGGCTTGAAAATTGATGGATTCATAAAGATCAATGGCATTCTACATGCTAAGTTTCGTTGCATAGAGGGATACAAGCTTGTTGGGAGTGCTGAAGTAGCTTGTAACGATGAGAAACGTTCAGTACCTATTTGTGATCGGATTACTTGCCAATTACCATCAGTACCACATGCCAATGTAGCCATTGAAACTGGTTCACGAAGCTGCAATAAATTGTTTGCCTTTCAAAAATGTACTTATTCATGGACTTGTAAATGTGGTTTTGAACTGATTGATTACTCCAAAAAATTTTTGAGCACATGCACGAAAGAAGGTAAATGGAACCCTTCCATTACACAACATTGTGTGAGGAAGCCTTCTTGCTCCAGATTGAGTATTCCAATCAATGGACGAATAGACCGAGGATTCATATACGTTGATGAAGAAGTTAAATACAGTTGTTACTCAGGATATGTTCTTGAAGGCTCAAGCTCCTGTCGATGTGTTAGACAAAGGAGAACATCAGCTCAATTATCACCATCTTGTAATATCCCAGTATGCAAGCCATTACCTTGCCCAAGTCTCCTTCCGCAACCCAACGGTATGCATTCAAGTCGTTCTACAAAAGTCTACTATACTGGAAGTACCGTGAAACTCACATGCAAGAATGGCTATTACATAAGGAATGTTGCTGACAGACCACATATAAAAACTATGACTTGTTTAGGAGGGAAATGGGACAGTGCTCAAACACACTGTTTAAAGAGCTACACAGTTTCGAATATAAAGGAACAGTTGTTTAAGATAACTGGAATGATTCGATATTCGTTCTCATCTTGGTCCAAACGTCCTGTACATAAGTCATTATACAGTCCGGCATGCATAACTATAGGAGGCAAGAGAAGTCGGTTTCTTTCTGTTCGAAATAACCATATATCTTGTAGCCGTGATTATAAGCTAGTGAATGGACCAAGCGAATACACAGGGCTTTTACAAGTCAGTACAAATGAGGGTAATAAGGCTGTATGTGTTAATGATCGCAATGTGGCTTTAACTATATGTGAGAAACTTGGCTACGGGAAATACACATCATCTGTTGCCAAGATTGGTGCTCACTCAACACAGCTGACTGTTCAAAATGGAATTAATATCCTGCATAAAGAACATCAATGCACTAAAGCAGTTAAATGCAGAGCAACATGTTCAAGCTTAAATCTGTTGAATGGCAATGACTGCACTGAAACACTAGAAGGAAAGACTTGCTACTTTCGATGTAATCCAGGGTTTCTGCTAATAAATAATGCTATGCGAAGGTGCACAGCTCACGGGTGGACAGGAAAACATCCTTTCTGTGATGGTAAGCCAATTAAATTCACATATAATTATAAAACTATATTGGTGTTAAAATTCTAAAGTCTCATGCATGGATAACTAATTGAACCCAATGTCTCATATATATAAACTGTTGTGCACTTTTATTCCACAGGAGAAGCTTGGAAAGCAGATATTGACCGAGAAGCTAGGCAAAAGCACAAATACAGTCATGAAGCTCTATCAGAACACCTGATGGATTACTTGAGAAGACGTTACCCCAATGTAATGTGGGCAGTTATAGTTTACGATCCTGTTGCAGGATGGGATGCACACACTATGGTAAGCAGCAATGGACATTGGAGGTTTCGATACTATGGGCATAATATAGTAGTGGCCAGAATACAGGGTTACTTAACTAAATCAAATTGGCCCAAAAATATTCAAGCTAGCTTTAAAACATCTCTAACAAAACACTATTCCAACGCCGTATGTGTATCAAGGAATTGGCTGGGCATCTGCAATAGAGAGAAGAGATACATTAATGCCGAACCCACTGTTCGAGATACTTGGAATAAACTCAGAGATAATTATGGACTCAATCCAGTGTTGCTACACATATTTCGAGGAGGTACCAGTGGATATAGCAGATTATACGGAAATAGCCGTGGGTTTTACGTGGAGAACCTCAGTGATGGAGGCCTGGCTACAATGCTGATACTTGGATGAAATATCACCATAAATAACAGACATTGATATAATAATTATTAATACTGTAGTGAAAAAAGTCTGTCTAGTTTTTAGTGTATAAAGCAAACTTGTAGTAAAAAAATGAACCCATTTTTATTAGACTGTATCATTGATTTTTATGCGGTTACTTTAATGAATACTTATACAGTAGCTAAATTCATTAATTTTGATCAATTGCATATGTCATTATTGCTTTGCACTTCAAATGAATATAATAAAATGAATTGTATCTATTATCATTAACGTCTAATATCATAACACAACCAGCTATATAATAGACTATGGTATAATATCAAAACCAATGCCTTATTAATTAATTAATGAGCCACTTCCAGTAATAATATGCAATACATGCAGTGCCATATTGTGTATGTAGAGGTCAACCATGCATATGTACAAAGAAAAGCTAGAGTAGGCAATATGAAGGTATATTTCTCACTAAATAATTCAGTAAACAAAAAAGTAATGTTGAATCTTTAAATTATTAAATACCAAAATAGCATCATTGTCATGCAGTTATACAATAGCAGCTGGCATCATGTATATGTGTGTTGAATGGGTATTGGCAATCATGTTTCGATAGAGATCACCGATGATGTAACCAAGGGTGTCCTTTCACTCATTGATGATTGGAGGCAAAAGTTCTCTTGCTCTCTTTGCTTGAGTAATTGCCTTAATTTTATTCTGCCTTTTACCAGCAGGCATTTCAACCAGCCCAAAATACTTCCACACGAAGCCAGTGAGAAAATCAACAATGGTGCAAAGAGTATAATAATTAGCGAATTTGATGTGTCCTTGTTGTATGTGTCCATAGTGTACGACCAATGATTTTTTGCTGATTCGAGTGATAGAAGGATCACGTTGAACGATAACACAACAATAAGCAAACAGTTTGCCATTCTTCCATGGTATGGATTGAAATAGGTGGCAATCGTGATTAAGATAGACAAACACAACAGCAAAACAATCTGCAAAATAAATATTATGGTAATTTCTACATTATACATGCACATCATTATAACATACCTTGTTTCCAGGTAAGAATACAACCAGAACTATGATCAATGACTTGAACACCATGTCTACTATAGCCCAGTTAGAGTGCTTCATGACAAAATAAGAACTTGCTGCCTCCACAATTTTTTCAATCCATCTCTACAAGTAATCAAGTATTGATATATCATCAAATCAAAACTAAAATTTTTAATTGCATATATATTGCACACTATATAGCACTATAATACTATTAATAGAAGCATAATGCCATTAGTATACTACCTTATTAATGATTAATTGCATATGTTACTATTACAATATACTAATGTGTATAATTTACTTACCATAATAATTATTATTATAATATTAACATCAATTAATAGCTCATTCCCGATTCCATTAGCGTTTTTAGCCAGTTCATAATTTTTTGCTAAATTTAGTACATGTTGATTATAATCACAAATTCGACTGAAGCAAATAATAATATACAATGCTGAATTAGGTCATTTGACAAGGATTGGAAATGGTGGGTGTGTTCCAACATAGGTGCATGTGTTAGTTATTCTACGGTATACATATAATTATCTGCTGATTATTCAACTTTTTGCCTTAACTGGAATAATATTATACTGCACACAACACATAGTTCCCTATCAATTCCTTAACCTAGAGCAAATGTAGTGCAAGCTGTGTGTGTAACTACTACAAATTAAATTTAAGTTAAATCAATGATTGTGCCTAAAAGTACCCTTTACCTACATTAGCCATGAAACTAAATATTTTGGTGACCTGAATTGTTACCAGAGGTCATGCACAAACAATGTAAAAACTTAAGGGAACAAATAATATAGCCATGTATCACTCGACTCAATGTGAACACATATAACATGCCTGGAATAAAAGTAGAAGTCTAAAATGTATGCATTAAGTACAAGGACACATCCACCATTTCAAACTTCCTGTAAGATAGTGTATTTATGATTATAATATTGTAGGTATACGCAATTAATAGAATATGGTACACACTAGCACTATTATTATAGTAACGTAAATTAATAATCACGCTAGTTTCTATTTTGTTCCTTGTACAAAAAAAGAAAAAACAAAATTAAAATTAGTACTATAGTAACATATAACTATAATTATGCATAATAACATACACAAACTATAGTGCTATAATATAAATTCAAGTCACATACCGGTAGTTCACTATACTTCTTACGCATAACATTAACTACACCAACAGTTATCAGCAGTAAAGTCAGTAACAATCCAATGAATATGCTAATCAGAGCTGTCACTAAATGCAGGTGCTGATTATCAAAGCATTGAATCGAGCCATCCAAAAACCAGCGCTATTAAACAAAAAATGATATCACATAAAACTTTTTACTTATTATAATAATAATAAGTTGCTTGTTGAAATACCATAAAATAATATTACTGCATGTGTACGTGTACATGTGTATGTTAACTTACCAAACTGCTACTGTTTTCTTTTGTTAAAATCTTTGGACAATACAAACTCCTTAGAGCATTGTACAGTGTGTTGGGAAACAGCATCAAAAATACACACCAAACTCCATGCATTTTTAGTGGACGACGAAAGTATGAGGAAATTCGGCAAAGAAATGAATCCTCAGTCAAGCAACTATTGTTATGGTACATCCAGTATCGTCTTCGTGAAGTCCTATAATGTAACAAAGCATTATAAAACAAATTAAGGTACGTTTTGTTTTGAGCATTAAATACGTACCATCCACACATGAATTTAATCAAGAATAGAATTACTGCGGCTCCAAATACAACAGATAATGGAATAAATGACCTAAGCATATGAATAAGGGTCATATCAGTATTAGAGGACTCTTTTAGGCAAAAATCATAAGGGAGGTAAAATCCAACAAAAGAAGATACGAAATAAAGCTAATATGGAGAGAAAAGTGAATCAGATAGACGAATTAAGTATACGATACAGAAACAGTAATATACTGAGCTGTGGCAAGTAACATACATATTTTGCTGACGTAGAAACTTTTTTCGATAGAAAATAAAAAGTTGTCAATGGAGTGATCTACAAGGAAATTAAAAAAAAGGTGATGATGGTATACGTTATCATATTTCCTTGAACAATTAAAAGCTCAATTTTTTTAGAAAAAATTAAATATCAATTAACTACAAAAAAAATAAGGGACTTGAGTTTAGGTTTTTGAGCAAAATAGTTCTATATACATGTATACCATTCGAATACAAGAGATCATACTTCCTATATTGTACGAATCTACTCAATTAAGGAAATACGATTATATGGAATCCAACCTGAATATAAAATAGCATGGGATGCAGCAGTGAGGGAATTGGCTTGTCAATCAGAAGGAGGACGAAAGTAACAAGGATATATATAGGAACTATAATAATGATGAATTAATTACATAATCATGTGATGCATGAATCAATATAAACTGTATTATATTACCAATGAAACCAAAGTAACCAAGGGAAATCAATCGTGAATGTTCGCAAGTAGAAGTACAATCATCCATTAGAAGAGTACGATAATGTTCATGTTTACATTCACCACACAGGATACCTATACATACACACAACCATACATGCATGCACGCAGTACTATATACTATATACTTGTGTATACATATGCTGTGCTATAATAACCACTTGAGTAATAGGCAAGTAAATTTAGAACCCTGATAACTGTTGAGAGGTACTAATTGATATGCTTCCATTTTCTCGAAGGCTTATGGTTCAATCTATGTATGGTTCAACATCAAGTTTGTCTGTGTACTACTATATATGGACTGTTCATGTCTTAATGCAACTCAAATGAGTATTACATACATGTAGTTGAGTCATGAAATATATTTTAGTGGTTCATTATTATAATGAATGTAATATTACCTTTTCTTCCATTACTGCATTGCTTATCTGGGTGGTTTCCATCGAAACCATACACACACTGCATCTTCATTGACATCATTGTAGGCTGACAAGCACAATAGTTGGGTGGACAGGGATGAAAATGGACAAAACCTATTGAGCTGTTTCCATTAGCCCAAAGTCCAGGCTATATATGTAAAATAATAAATGATAAACAAAATGTAGCAGACGTTTTTTTTCAAAAATATTATACATATGTAATTATACTTATACTATACAATTCATGCATCATCAGCAATTAGCATCACGCATGCTTTGGGATCAATTCCAATAGTGTCACATGCCGCATGCAGGCAATTACATGTAACACTAAGTTACCTTAATAGTGATCATTCCTTTTTCACAATAGAAGATTCCTATCATGTTTGTATTACATAGTTCACATTTGTAGCTATTGTGCTTTCCACTATTAACTAGATTGTATCCTGGTAAGCAAGGAAGTAATTTTATCTCAAAGTTGGTCTCAATAGCCTAATAATAGTTTAAGGTATATAGAAACTGAATAAATTACTGTAATTCATTTATTATACTTCTGAAGAATTCACTATTGGTGTCAGTGATAGGTTTTGTGATAATCCTTGCTGCTTCAACTTGCTGGATGATGTGTATGTAAAGTTGATTAGTGTGGACTGGTTGTCAACAACAAATGCATTAGGAATGAGATCGTTAATTGGATTGTCTGACCACCTAAAAAAAGAAAACAACAATCCACGGTCAACCCTAGTAGCTACAATATTATAGTATACATGTACATTGCATCATATATAGCTTACTATATATCTTTCAGGCCCCATAATCACCCCCTGCATAGTTAATCCTTTTTCAACCTAATAATCAATTTTTATGGGTGAAAACGCCCAAGTTATATCCACATGGTCTTTTTAATCAGGAAACGTTAACATACATACGTACGTACATATGCATGGAATAGTTTGATCAATCATGGTGTGTCCACCGACGAGTGGCATGCATGCATAAAATATTCTTCCTAGGCTATACCAGAAGCTTAACCTCATCACCTGCATGAAGAACTCTTTATTTGCAAAGCGATCTTTTGGAAAATCCAAGCCACTACATGCGTTCAGCGCAATCCAAATTATTTAATAATCAAGTAAGTAACAACTACGAATATATAATTAAACGCAAAAATTTTTCGCACACTTTATGTGCTATAGGAAGTCAATCTGATTACATTCGAACAAGGTGTTTGTACAGCCCTGTGATACTATGTACTACGAAAACATTTCCAGTGTGTCAATATTATAAATTATGCAGTCCTAAAATTAATCTGGGGACCCACTCTTTTGCAAAGTGGAAGGGTCTGGCAACATCTGTATATAAAACTGCAGCAAAAGGAATATAAATTAACACCATTATAGCATTATTAAAATATTACTTTATCTTGAAGAAGTAGTTGAGGCACATGCATGCATGCAGTCTATATTAATTACGTAGTGTATAGCCAAATTTCAAGCTATATGCTACACAAATACTGTGCGGATATATACCCTTCCACTCTGTGAATAGATTGTCCCCAGACTTTTTTTATCTACCATGCAATATTACAGCATACTTTTGTATTATGAGTGAAGTGCCTGTTGGATTTCCTAATTGATCAATGGGTGTTATGTTTAGACTGATTTGCTGTCCTGGCCAAGCTTTTACCTGTGTCAAAATGGACAATATATATTATATAGTATACATTTTCAGCTAGTACATCAGTACATCACGAATTATGTACTGTGGCAGGAGACGAACATTACTTTATTTCAGTGGAGGGAACAATTATAATCAGTAAACAATTTAATTTCATGCCCAAAATTTTTAATATTTCAAATAAATTGGAACAAGCCATTATTATTGAAGCTCAATTTGTTGAGTGGATTTAATTTAATTCCATGAAATAATTATAGTCAGTTGAATTGACTGAAATTGAGGTCAAATGAAACTGACAACTGCTTATACTAAGAGGCGTGCATTATAATCTACTGTTGTAAAGAACAATCATAATGTTTTGGTCCCAGCATTCAAATATATACATTACCACTGATTTACCTTCCAATAAATAATAGGTACATTAGTCTAATTATACATGTAACGTACTGTTGTTTGATTGCTGATATTATAAGTCACTGCATCTGTTACAATAGAATACATTTCATTCATTTGTGAACCTTTGACAGCACCCAAATTAGAGTTATTCCTGTTGAATTCAATGAACTTTTAACATGGCTTTAATTTGTAAAATGACTTACGTCAAATTGAAAATAGGCCAGTGAGGAAAGTATGAGGGATTAAAGTAATATGTGTTGTTAACCCAGGAGCATGAAGAAAGGTTCGATTCAACATAAATAGCAGCTCCAAATAACGCACTATTCCTTGTGAAAGTAAGGTTGATGCCATTATTCTAAAGTAAATTATTAGATACAAGAAATGAAAAAATATTGAGACCTACAATCACATGCATGTTTTTATTTGGAATGCCCTGAGGCCGTCAGCCATTCACTTTCAGGATAATCTCGTGAGCCAGACTCTCTTTCCTTGCCTTTAATTTTTAGAGCTATAGGGGTTTAGTTATTAGAATGTGCAGGGTAATGTGTGGGCAAAAAGTGAGGGTAAGTTTGGTCTGATGTAATACAGCAATTGGTGTCCAATGCAACAGAATCATTACATCACAATTGTTCATGATGAAGTCAACCACATCAAAGAGTATAGAACATGCCTCGCGAAAGGATTGGATCTATATATAGCGTCTAGGTATGACGTGGATGCCTTATTGCTTCTTATAGACACTGTGATCATATCAAAGGCAAAGAACCTTGGTAGAGACCTTGTAAGCATAGCGAAACAGTAGTCAACCTTCCGAAGCCTGTATCAATAAAGCCATTGCTCCACGAATCAAAAATAATTTAGCTTAAACTCGCGCCGCACGTGACTATAATCCCCATGAAGAACCTAACGCTTTTCCTAAAGCAATAGTTATCCTATAGAGACTGGAGACATTTTATGCTTTGCTTGTCAGAGGCCATCGTCACTAAAACTCTAACCGCTCTTTGATGTGGTTGATTATAATGTAACAATTTGGCAACAGTCATTGTATTACATCGAACCTTGCTTTTATGCTCACACATTACCCAGCCCATTTCAATAACAACAACACTAGGTGTATGTAAAAAGCAAGGAAAGAAAGCTGTAGTCTGGCTCGTAAAGCTATCCGATATTAAAGGTCTGAGGATTCAGTGTCATACTCTCTACTCATTCAGGTGAAATGCTGTGCTATGATTTCCTGCTGGGAAGGGGAGTGGGGGGGGGGGGGGAGTTTGCAATAATATATAGATTCATTGCTACTATAGTCAATATAGACTAGGCACAAGATAAGTGGGTGTGGCTCCTGAAAGTTCCTAAAATTTGGCAATCTGTTAGATGAGTTGTAAGAACTATGTTTGCCACACCATTATAGGAATAAGAGCAGAGCATTTGTATAATTATGTTAACATCATAAATTAACTTCATCCTGCATCCAATAATCGCCTTCGCTACTCTGAAGGAAGCACTGAGGGTTATGAGGCAGCTGCCGGAATAACTTGGGTTGAATAAATGAGCCCACTACAATAGCTCCACCATCCCTGTATTGTTATAAACAAGAGAGCAGCCTCATGATAATATCCTGTATTAAGGCTGATTTCACTATACGCAATGCATACATAAAGCCTGATTTATAAATCAGGCTTTATGTATGCAAATATATAA